>JAJHUR010093433.1:0-41291 GCA_027495735.1 Lutjanus campechanus | reverse complement strand
AAAAAAAAAAGAAAAAATAGACAATTGAAAAACAAATTTGCTCAGAAGAATTTTGCATCTTCTTCTTTCTTTCTTTTTTTTTTTTTTTTACCACATTAATCATCTCACACCCCTTTAGATTTCTTGTGTAGTTAAAACTATAGCCTCGACCAACCACACAGTAAAATTCTGCTTATATATTGATGCATCAGTACTTTACTTGAAGGAGCTTTTCATTGTTTTGTAATTTAATAATTAAATATTTTGTTGCTGTGTAGTTCTAAAGAATATAGCTGTATTAGTTTGATAACATTAGTATCATTACTTTAGTTAATCTGAGTACTTGTTAAAGCTTTTGTTTTGAGGGTGCTGGGCAGCATGGGCACACTTGGTAAATCTAGATATAAAATAAATATATACTGTAAATATATAATTTAGATAGGCAGGTATAGGACCAGCAAGCACTGAGAAGGGTTCGTAGTGTTTTAGCAGGGCAAGAGAGGCTGCAGACACCATTGTTCTTTGTTTGCTCGCTTGCTGCAACAGTAAAATAAACTTGCCAATGGACTATAGAATAGATTCGTTCCCAAGGTGCCTTTTAATGATGATACTTCTGTACATACTTTGACATAAACTTTTACTTATAGCAATGTTTTTACATTATTTTATTGGTGCTTTTACTTTAAAGTTAAGGGATCTGAGCATTTCTTTCACCACTGTTTCAGGTACTGAAAACTTGTTTCAGTATAATATATATATGTATAAAGTTATGCTTTATATTACTTGAATAGACCATGTTTATGAGTAGAGTGGTGTTGCTCCAGATCACGTCTGTGTGTGTGGTTGTGTGTGTGTGTGGCAGTGTTTAAGATGACTGTTATGTCCCCTCCTGATGTTCTTTGGCCCAGTCATTAACCTGGGATTAGCCTGGCAGAGATGGAAGTCAAGGGTCAGGGAGTAAGTGAGTCGCCCCGCTGCACAGGCTGGTCTCAGAGCCCTGAATTGAAACTTAATGCTTCCCTCTTATATTTGCGACAGAAAAAAAATCCATCCTCACCTCAAGGGTGTTTGTGTAGACGTGCATCAGTGCATCAGATTTACTTAAGTGGATCGTAGGTATTTCTCAAAGTTGTTCTTTTTAATCTTCAACATTTCTTTTTGTGACGCTCATAAGAGTATGAAAAGTGCTGGAGACTTGCTCAACATGCGCAAAGTTTAAACAGAGTTGTGGCTATTTGGCCGCCGTGGAGATATGGGAGAGTGGGTGGAGGAGGAGGTGGAGGAGGGTGCGTTTGGCTGAAGCTTCTGAAGGGGGCAGAATTTGTTTTATGAGGGTAATTGATGCTTTGCTGCAGGAGAAGAGGGCAAAGCAGGCATGAAATTGTGCAGGGGATCAGATCCGTATCGGAGCATACGGGAGAGCTGAGGGAGAACAACGGAGCCTGGCAGCCCGGGGTGGCTGGATTAGGGTGCCGCTCTGCACTGAGGTACAGTTAAGAGCCAATTTTATTCTCTAGCAACCCAATCAGTGGAAAAGCCCTGTATCCTATTAGATTCAAGTTTAGGGAGGAGAGGCAGAGCTGCTGGAGAACAGCCATTAAGACATTCATATAGCCATCAGAACAGAGAGGAGGAAAGCAAAGGTGGAATAAAATGAGAAAATTCAAAATATATTTTCAAGAAGCAACTTCAGTCAAGTAACTTATCTACAAGTACGATAAATTCACCACCTTGATATCTTGAAACTAAATCAGATAGATGATGAATGATATGGACTCACAATAAAAACAGATTCAATGCAATCTCTGTACAAAAGAGACTGTAAAGCTTCCTCAATATGTACAATCAGGATAAAGGGAGGAGGGAACTAAACATTGGCATCACAAGAGAAAATATACATGACTCAGCATGTATACGAAACACAACACACCATTACAAGTTCAAACACACGGAGGAAGTTTGGATGGAAAATACTAACATGCTACTTCATAACACCTAAAACAAAGAGCAAACAAACTGTCGTGTTGGCAGATGTGTCTACATTATGGAAAAAATTACCAGCTGGCAAGAGATGCATCCAAATCCAAATGCAATATTCAGGAACCCACAAATAATGCACTGGAAACAGGTATCTCTGCCAAAAGTTGGTCACTATTATTTAGAAAAAGTAATCTCCATGATTAACTTGGTGTAGTTAAAAAAGGTTGCATCTACCAGCATTAAATATCATTCAAATGAAGAATATTTTGATATACTTGTATATCTGATCCCTCAACATCCCCCAATTCAGACAGTTCGTAAAACTTAGTCTAATTAGAAAAAAAATTATGTCGGTAGAACAGATACAGATACAGATACATACATAGATATTGACATCTCTGTGCACCTCTACTATCACTCTAGAGTGAGAGAAAGTGTTTTTGGCAGTAAATGGAAGAAACTGACGATTTATGACACAATGAGAAATGCACTTGGACCAGTTGATATATAAATTTCAGCATTCTCGACCTTGTTCAGTGATGCATACTTGTAATTGTGGCTGTTTGTTTTTGTCTCTCATCATTTTTATTTGGCTGTAAAAGTCATAAGTTAACGTGCACAATCCTTATGGTTATATGCTTAAACAAAAAGCCCAATAGACATTAAAGTTTCAAAAAAGAAACTGAAGCAGATGAAAGTGATAACTTCATGCTAACATTCAGGGGGTCATCCAGCACTAAAGGCTAAGAAAATGAAGATCTGAGCAGGGGGTCGGCTGGTCATTTTACAGCTGAATAACCAGCTGATCTCTCATTGTGCCTGGGTTTACACCGTGTGAGCGTTGAGCAGGGTCACCGGTCCAATTCCCTCTGTGTATTCTTGTAGCGCTGCAGTGTTATTGTGTTTGCAGGCAGCGTGGAGCTCGGCGTTGACAAATGCATAGAGGGCACAGCTCATCAGGATTCCCGAGCTGTCCGTCTGTGAATAAGAAGAGGGAATTGGCTGTCAATCCCTAATTAATAAACTCTGCTCCTCTCCCCCCACTCTGCACAGAGTTGTCTGATCAATAACCATTGTGCAGTGCCTCAGATGGAAGGCATTCAGATTTATCTGCTAATATCCTGGGTGATAGCCAGAGCTAGACTGGAGATGACAGTAGGCTCAAAGCCCATTACCTCCTTATTTACTGTTTTAAATTCTGCTATAGTCACAGGCACTTGCTGTCTCTCGAGTAACAAATAGGGGAAAATCTCTTCTCTCTTCCTGGGACGAGTCAAGGACAAAGCAGATGGAAAACGTATGAGTGTCTCTTCATTTTAGCTTGTTTTCTCGGCAGGGACAAGTTTGTAAACACACGTGCTTGTGCAGATGATGAAGACATGTTTCAATATATTTAACATAATAATTACAAGTTTAAAGGGATAGGTCCAATTTTTTAAAGTAGTTTCATATCAGACTTATAGTCAGTGTATTACCTACAGTAGATGGCTGTTGGCATGCCCCAGATTACCGATGTGGGAAGCTGTGGACAGGGTCAGCCACAAAATGTATTTTCACCACCAAACACCAACCTAAAAAAAAATCTATATGCATTTAAGTGTACGCTATATTTAGAATATTTTCACGGTATTATCTTATCATCAGACATCTTTTTCTGGTGGGAAACTGCTGTTATATAAGCCAAATATTCTATTCAAAGCCACCAGGCTCCATTGGTATAAAAATTAATTTAACCTCACAGATAACAGAAGTTGCTGGTTGGTTACAATTAACTAGCAGATCAAGGTAGCAGTAAAACACTGCAGGGTAAAATTACTGATTTGGCCAATAGAGTCTGGTGGCTTTGAAGAGAGCAGTACTTGGCTTATATAATAGCTGTTTCCCATCAGAAAAAGACTGTTGGCAGTGTTGAAAACACTCTAAAAACAGCATACACTTAAACTTATATTGATTTTTTGAGATGGGCCTTTTGTTAGGTAGCTAAAATATGTTTTTGCTGCTGATCCTGCCCACGGTAGTTCATTACTTCACTTCTTACATCAGTACTCCTGCTGCCTCTACAAACTGGGGGCATGCTGACCGCCATCTACTGTAGGTAATACACTGACTTTGAACTGTACTTCATACAACTCCATTTCAAATAATTCTACAATCATTCAAAGAACTGCTTCTTGCACAGTTCTAGCAGGATGTTGCTTCCAACGTGACAGCCCTTACATCAGAAACAATACCTGCTGTGACCATAGCTTTGATGCTGAATGATATTGCGTACTCCGTATCCCTAACTATTAAAAGTGTTTAGTGTTGTGAGGTTGAGCGGAAAATGATCACAGCGCATTGAAAATCCCCCAAACACTGTCAAGCAATGGGTTCTAACTTTTCTCCACATTATCTAGATGTAGTTAACAACAGCTTGTATAAATGGGGCAGAGAAGGTGAATCTGACAAGTAATGTTTTGCTCCTGTTTGAATTGTGCCTTGAATTAAAGATATGATTTCTGTCAGTTTTAAAGATAATTTCACAACACAATAAAGGGGCAGTCTGTGCTAGATTTGTCATAGTTTAATTTAGTCTAGTTTTGTGTCAAATCACTCAGTGAACGTGACGCCTGAAGTGTTTTACACAGCGACACCTTGTCAGAAGGGAAAAGGACGAAGAAGTGAGACCCGTTACTTCTGGGACTACATCCCGATGTAAAACCACACAGGCATTAGCTTCAGCGGCTAACGTTCGCTTATGGAGGGAGAAAATCATTACTTCACTTATGCGACTCGTTGGTCTTTCTAATTTCACTGGTTTTACAATAACCAGGAATTTTCTTGATTAAAATTGTCTTTTAAGTTGACAAAATTCATATGTGATTTAATGGCATAATTCAAACAGGATCAAAAACAATTTGTCTCTCGCTGTTGACTGCAGTTCATATATGTTACATTTCTCTGACTGGTGTGCTACAATGTGTTTCGTGGCTGTAGACTGTGTGTGTTTTATACACCAAAATATTAAAATTAAAACAACAAAAACTATCCCTTTAAACTGCTACCATGCATGGAAAAAATCTAAGTGATCAAATCACTCCCTGCCACCTCTTCTCCAACCGAATCAATGCTCCATCTCCTCTAAAAATGACAGCCCATTTCAAAACAAGCTGGTTAATTTCACATTCCTCATCCTGTTATAAATCCTGCTGTTTCCTTCCCTTTTATCTTCAGCCTAGTCAGCACCAGTCTCTGTCCACATCCTGTTCATCTGTCTGCCATATTTGACAGTCGGACAGATATGCCCGTTATTCACTGTGATCTACCGTCGCTGAAAAAAAACAGGCGTACTTAGCAAAACCTCAGAAACACAGATGGAAAGCCTCACATTTAAGAGCAGCACTGGGCCTGACAACGGTGTCTACTCTGGTGTCATGTCGAGAGCTTGAGAGTGGATTAATGAGTCCTAACCTTAGCTCTCCGGTCCAGTGTTTATTTGAATTAAAAATGACTTCCTGGTTGCACTTACTGAGCACAGGCTTCATTATTCTGTACAGTCCTCTTATTTTATTTTAACAGCTTGAAGGAACCCTGAGCATGTTCAAACTATGAATCTGCTGTTCCTATCTGATTACATCATTGTAGTTTTGTTAAATATGGTTTTATGCATTACATTTCTGTTGCACTCTGTTAAAGGAGCACTCCACCAATTTTACACTTCAGTTCACTTGTCATGAGGAGAACTACTACCTCTGTGGCTCTGGAGAGAGCTTTCCAAACTCCAAAAAGATAACCCTGATGACAATATATTGTGCCTCCGTTGAGTCACCCAATTTTGTGGAACCACAGTGGCTAAATCACTGAAGGGAAAGGGAAGTTCCACTTCTTATTATCCTTATTATTATATACCTTATTATCCCAGGTGGGGCAGGGCCTTTCTGTGTGGAGTTTGCATGTTCTTCCCATGTTTGTATGGTTTTCCTCCAGGTGCTCCAGTTTCCCCTAAAATCAAAATCATATATGTTAGGTAAGTTTCTTCTGTCAGTGCCTTGACCAAAGGCACTGGCTTAGAACTGGAGTCGGTCTGTGTCCACAGAACAGTGGCTGTCCATTGCTCCTAATACATAGGATTGGTCAAATGCAGAGAATGTGTATCACTATACATTGTACATTGTACAACTAAACATGTGACAAATTAACTTGATTTACCATTTACTATTTATTTGCCTTATTGTCTTACTTGCTGTACTTTCCAAGTTATTTATTGAGATCCGTGTATGTAATAATGCTACAAAAAATAAGTCAAAGGGGATAAGAAACATAACATCAGATGATTTTAAAAAATCTTCAAGGTTTGACCAAACCTAATTTGGAAGAGAAAACAAAGGCAGACAGTAAAATCACCATTCAGACACTCCCTTTAACTGGCTTACTGGTTCCACTTTAAAGGGCAACTCCATTTGTGTTGTTTTTCCAGGTTTTTCAAATGGAAACTCCCACTCAGTCATTAGCAAAAAGCTAAGTGGTATCAGCGCCGATGCCCTCCTCTCTCTTTCTTCAGCCTAGGGAGTTTACATGTAGCAACATCACCATACAGAAATGAATGTCAGATGACATGGGAAAATTATTTTTGAAGTGCTGTGGGAAATAGCAGGCTGATGCCAAAATACTAATATGTAAAAAACAAAAAACAAAAACAAAAGAATGGACCCACCCTTTAACCTATGTGTTATAGTTGTGCACACACAAGGTTTCTTTTTACAATGAGGCATTGTTACTGACATTTTGGGTGCACTAACATCTAGTTTTACCCAGTAGGCAATTTGAGGGAGGATGAGGGGGGATGCCACCTTGTATGCAAAATGTCCAAAATGCATCCTCCTTGTTAACGTCCATCCCTTATAGAGGGTGCAGGGGCAGAGGGGTTGTTAGTTGAATATGTTAGTCAAGTCAGCCTGACTCATTGATCCTTTATCTGACTGGTTTTTGCAAGTTAGAGTCTATGGCCCTGATCGTGGCTCTGAAATATCAGCAGCCTTACTGTGCTGTGTATTGATAAATCCATGGTGCTGTCCATGGTGCTGAACAAGGAAACTAATATGTAATTGAGACTTTTACTTTTAGTCCTTCCCTTTTTTCAGTTTCATCTCTGAGCTATATAATTCTGTTAACTATAGGTGGAAGGGGTATTAAAAAGTACAGATTCATAAGAGTCATTGGTGAGTTGGTTTTAGCTCCAAATAAAGTGATATAATTATCAATCAATTATCATAAGCTTAAAGCTGGAGAGAGCAATTATGGAGAAAGATTGTTGAGTCTGATTTCCAGGTCTGTATGAGCCACCAACCAAAGCGTTGCTATTTGACAACTGTGAATGAGACTCAACAATCAGCTATCCTTTTTTTAAGTGGCATCTAGTGGTGAGCTTGCAGTTCATCTCACTCTCCCATTTCGAGTAGGAGAAACCTGCAACAGTGTTTTGTCCATTTTTGGCTACTGTAGAAACGTGGCAGTACAGCAGGGTGGCATCTGGGGAAGGTAATGACAACACAACAGTTCTTATCTTCAGGTGATTATACACTAATAAAAACATATTTATGAATATTATACTCCATTTCTACCATATTCTGCCAATAGACCCTCATAAATTTTACACTCTGGACATTTTCCCATTGGACTTTGTGGTCGTCATCAATGCCATCATGTTCTCAGATCTCAGTGAAATGTCATGACCTATAAAAAAACTATTAACTGCTACTATAAATCACACAAAAATAAGACCAAAGTTTTAAACATATCTTTAAGGATGGCCTTTAAAGACAGACTTACCCCATCATCATAATTACATGCACAGTCATTTCCAGGGCAGAGGATTCTTGTGAGGCTGGAGCTCCTGCGTTCATTGTAGCCCATGACATGCTTCAGGTGGTCCAGACAGAGGAGTTTTTGATAAGCACTCTTCCTCAATCATTATTCTTGTTCAATGGAGTTGAACTGAATTATCACAACATCCGAGGAGGGATTTGAATTCGAGGTGCGCCTTTGTTTATGCTCTATCACCCAATTTCAGTGGCAAACTTGTTGTTAGTGCCGTCCTGCAGAGTGAGCGTTTCTTGATGTTATCTCTGCTGATCACTTGGGGATGATTACAGAGGCAGGTCTGCGATACAACGGTGTCGGCACACAAATTCTAAATGTATTGAAGGGAGGATTGAGGCACCCTGGAGACGTATATACTGAGAGATGACATGTTAGCGCCCTCAACAATCACCTTTCACATTGTTGTTATGATGTTTGAAACTATCTGCAGGATCACAGCCTGTCAGGACCTGCAGGATTATTCTGCATCTGCTTACAAAGCTTTAATGTGACATTTTGGAAGAGTGTGTGAGATGTGTGTGACTTGTAGAAGTGGGTGCTTGTGTGTGTATTTAATCATTGACTTGGATGCTGCAACTAGCAATAAAGTGCATATAGTGTTTACATAAACATGTTTGTTCAATTATATGATCTGTAGTGGTTAGGAGCACACACAGACATGCACATACATATACAAAAACACATACACCCACCAACCCACCCACACACACACACATACAAACACACATTAATCTGCTTTTTGATTCAGGTCTTAATCTCCTGTCTGCTACTTCACTGGCAGGTCCCGCCTCCCAGCTTAGTGGTAACAAAGAGGCTGGAGATTCGTGAAGAGGCTCAAACAGGCAGCATGCATCATAAAACCTGTTTATCTCTGTTGTAACCGTGGCGTTCATGCACGTGTGTACAGGGCCAGGTGTTAAAAAACATGTTGAGCTTCAGGTTTGGTGCTAAAATAAAATGAATAAATTGCAGGTTTGCCCATTAAAGTCAATATAAAATGAAAAATAACCATTTTAGATCACATCGCCAGACATACATGTACTGTGCACCAATTTAACAATATATGCCGAAAAATATACACAAAATCTATTTCTTTGGATTCTGATATCAAAATCTAATCATGTTTTCTTCCTATCCATCCCCTAATGAACAGAAAGAGGGCAGGAACAGAGAGGTTATTTAGTTGAATAAGTTAGTCTAGTCTGACTGACACACTGATCTTTTATCTGACTGATGTTTTGCAAGTTAGAATCTACGGCCCTGACACGGTTCACTAGCTGGAAATTAATGAAACAAAAATTGAAACAAATTGCCTACTGCTCTTCCACCATTTCATCTGGACTTTAAAATGGTACTCCACTGATTTAGCATTGCGGTCCTACATTGAACTTATGATGGACAGATTTTCTAAAAAATGGCAAACCTGATGCATCAGACCCAGAGATATTCACAAAAACACATTTCACATTTACACATTTGTCTTCCTTGTCAAAATCTGGGCCTACATTTCCCACATTGCGACTGAACTGTGTGCTAGTAACAGCAAATGTAGCCTCAGACCACTAGCCTAAAGCAGACATGAGGCGCAAGCTACAGAGGTCATGTAAGCTCACTTCTTTCTAACTCTACACCCCGGTTGTTTTTGATTTCAAACTTGTAGTCTTCCAGCCCATTCTCATTCCCAAGTCGTCAAATATTGATGTTTGTGACTCATGCAGACGCACAAGGTAGGTACCCTTGAGCGGATGTATGAGACGCACCAGGCTTTCAACAAAGTGTAAAGAGTGAGAAAGTCTGTGTGTGGAGGAGGTGGACGGATGGATGGGTCAAACTAACACAGGATTTTCACCCAGGAGGCCAAGGTTGATGTCCCATGGAAAAACCAAAATGTAAGTTTTTAGGTGTCATGTGACTTTCAGCTTTCTTCATTTATGCCATTGCAACGTGGTTAAGGTCACCTACTTATTTTAACCTCAAACATGATCTTCTCCTAAACTTAACTAAGTCGTTTGGTGCCTAAACCGACCAAAACTGTGAGCATTTCACAATGCTAACCACATGTTAAAAAGGCTTTTTCGCAGCCACTAGAGGGGACCTTGCACATCACTATGAGACACCGAGGAGCGTGACAAAGCAGTGTCAGTATTCAACAAGCTGGCATGAGAATGTGTAAGCAGCTATATTCCTCAAGACCTGTAAACAGACTTTGATGTGTAGAATCTGTGAAGTTCTCAAGCTTGCTGTATTTCACTTCAGTTTACAGGGAATGTATTAATAAATGAATACTGCTCTTTTTCCACATAAACTGATATTGTGATATTTTCAGTTGTGGTGTAAAGTCGGCTTACTGCATGTTGGGCAAATGAACCAGAGTTTGATGTTGATCCAAAATGTAAAAGCCTGATGATTTGCTACTAATAACCATGGCGGGATTGCAGAGGCCTGTTTACTTGTGTGCAGATGTCTTGATTACCGAGCCATTAGATTAATAGAGATGAGCTTTACTGTGCTGCTCATAGATCCTGAATATCCCCTGCACAAATAATCAGCGCTTAGCAGTGCAAGGTTAATACAACATTCGTTGGAGGCCGGCGAAAGCTGACAGCCCAGCAGTCCAGAGGCAACTCCAGAGGTGAAAGAAGACACCCGACATAAAAACTGCGGTGAATCATGTCTGCAGCCTCATGGGACCAGCAGACCATGTCCTGGCACTGATAGTTTGACAGATGATACATCACCATCAACGGCAAGATCTATTGTTATGACAGCAGGAAAGATGGTATCATACTGCAGCAATATCCACAAACTGACAAATACAAACACACAGATGTGCACAGACGCACCCACAAGCATAGTGTAACTGCAAATACACACAAGCTCTATAGAACAAATGATAAATTCACTTTTGTCCCCATAAAAATTGTATCTGGCAGATTGCAGATTAAATAAAGTTTTGTTTTCATTGCTTAAAAATACAATAAGTCACAGTTTGAAAGGCTGATTTCTATCATTATTCTTGAAGTTCTGTGCATTTGCCACTAGATGTCTCACTCTCTGCTTGCTTTTTAGGCCACACTCGCCGCACACACACAGTCACATGCAGGGTGCACATGGTGTGTTTAATATGACCAGCCTCGCCACTCTCCACATGTGTTGCAGTCTCCTCTGGGAGGACAGGAAAGCATCTGCCTCCCTCTGTCTGTCTAACACATTTCTGGGAAAATAGCCCAAACCTGCGGCTCAGGAGGAGGGAGAGAATACACACACACACACACGCACACACACACATAAACAGATCCACACCTATATACGTGTGAACAAAAACAACAATCATTTGTGCAAATATATGTTTACACACTAATTTTCATTGTGAGAACAGACTTCATTGAAATAATGCTGCTTATCTCTACATGCTGGAAGTGATAGTAATAATAATACTGATAACAATAATGATTTCTGTGTCTATCTAAGCCCAGGATAAAATAACCATATAAACAAACCATTAGGTGTAATAAGGGAAGACACTGCTGGCTTCATTAGGTGCTCACAAGCAGCATCCCCAATAAGAGTCCAGCTCTGTGTTTCACCTGGTTGGTTAGTTTTTCTGTTTGTAGTGCTTTGTATTTTCATTGTGCTGTGCTGTGGGGAATAGGTGCCCTTTGGACCACAGAGAGCCGTGCATAAAGACAATACAATGTGCACTTTTAGAACAGACAGTACAGTAAAAATCATAACAGCATAAGACAGCTTCAGGATGATAGTCTTTATTTTCAGGAAGAAGACTAGTGATTAATGGATGCATGAATAAAATATTGTTCAAGGATTTTCTAAGACTGAGCTGCGACAGCACTGTGCATTCAACATTAGACCTGAAAATAATAAGTCAATGAACTGATTGACAGAAAAGTAATCAACATTTTTGCTAATTCATTAAATTTAATTTACCAAATTGACAAAAATCTATTAAAATGACCTACTGCTTTTCTCTGTTTCATTTTATTGTAATTTGAAGAAAAAAACAAAAAACAAAACAACAAATGTCACAAGATGTCACATTGGGCTCTGGGAAATTACGATGGACTGTGCTCACAATTTTCTGGCATTTTATGGATTAAACAAATAATAGATTAATTTAAACAAGTCAACAGATTAATCAGTAATTAAAATAATCCTCTGTTGAAACCCTAGTCAACATATATTTTCAGTTTCACATGGTATATTGCTTGATACAAATAATACACTATTATACAGAATGTAACAGTTCCCTTGCGTGTCAAAATGCAGTGCAATTTCACAGTGTTATAGATCATTGCCTTGCACCTGATGACGTTGCACTCATTATGTACCATGGCATTAAAACCATAAATATGATGTTGAATATAGCTATCTGTACAATTGTAAATATCTTATACTTAGAGGCATACGAGTTTCTGGATAAACTTCACATATGGTCATCTTTTTTATGATTATGTTGGACAAACCTCTGTTTATTGGGTATAATGCTTTATGGGTAACACATTTATTTTTCTGAAATTATCATTTTATCCCAAGCTAAAAGCTATTAAAAGGACAACACTAACTAACATATAGATATTATTTTGTGGGCCTGTAACAGGTGTCTCATTTCCGTGCCAGGTCAGACTTTGTGACATAAACAGAAATTTCAGCTATTTTGCTGCTAAAATTATTATTTTTTTTAAATTAGACTTCATCACACACTTAATTGTGATAGGCCCAGGTGTTACCGAAAATAGTGTTCCCGTAGTATTTTAGGACCACAACGTTTCGCCAACCAGAGATTAGTGACCCTATAATATTCAGATTTTTGACAACTGTGATAGCAGACTGCATAGCTCTGTTTGTGGAGCACTAAATATTTAGTGAACAGTTTGTTTGTTTGTTTTTTTCATACAAGCTAGTAACTTAATTCTTCTACGGTGATTAACGTATTAATTTGACGAGTAACAGAATTTGATACAACACCGGTCAAACGGAAAGCTTGGAGCAGAATCAACGTCCCGTGTTCGAGGAATCTGATTGGACAAGCCCTGAACTAGCCGTAAACCAATCTATCCCATAACGACGTAGACGTAATAGCCGACGTAACCTGCATCATAAATTAAGCTAACAGACGTATGGTAAACCTGCGGTATTTTTTTTTCTTGAAAAAACACAGTCAAATGACTGCACAGTGTAAAAATAGTCGCTTGTAGTGATGAAATGACAGAATTATTGTCGATCCCTGCAGAGTTGAAGGAGACCAAAGTTACACTCCCCAGGTGGGTAACAACAGAAACGAGATGGTTGCTGTCAACTGAATGTGCACGTAGCAATAGCTAGCTAATAGTTTGCTAAAACTTTAGCCCTGGAAGTTTTTTTTGATGCTCTTCTGGCTCCCTAGTTGTCAAAAGTCAATTAATAATTGTCTGTGTTAGTATGCTAAGTTTAACGGTATCAAATGATCTTGATAATACATGCTAAAAGCAGAGAAACTGCACTCACAGGGATAACAAGTGATCACAAGTTGAACCAAACGGATCGCGAATGGAAGGATTTTAAACTCAAGTTGAAACAGGATTATTTGGTTGTTGTATTGTAGCGCTTCAATTAATGTTTTCTTTACTGATTAATCTAGTAAATATTTGATTTGAACATTGATTGCTTAAATGTCTGAGGATGATGTCTTCAAACCGTGTGCTTTGTTAGACAAACAGTCAGTGTCCAAAGATATTCAATTTAGTATTGCATAAACAAAGTAAAGCAGCCTCACAAATGAGAAGCTGGAACCAGGTCATTGTTAAAATTTGCTTACTTGATGTAGATATTGATTGTCAAAATAGTTGCAGATTTTTTGCAGATCATGTTTGATTAACTGATGAGTCATTTCACCTCTCTTTTATTATATCATTTTGTGTGTTATATTTGTGTTTCCCTGTTGAGTTGTACATATCTGCATAAAGATTATGGGTAGGCTGATATAATTGACTAAATTCACAAAAGTATTGATACTACTGTATGAATTCTTGATTTGAGTATTGATACTAGCATCAATAGGATTGATATAAAAAGGGGATCCATTACATGTTTGATTAAATTGAGGGCACATGAACATTCTTCTTTGTGGAGCAATTTTTGCATCTCTGCTGCAGTTGTTTGCATGCATGCAATAATAATTCAGGTAATTAATATTTCTATATTACCATTAAAAAGCATATTGTGTTTAAACATACATGTAATTAACAGAATACTAAAATGTTTTGGCAAATTATTTGGTGGCAATATAGTCAGAAGTGGAATAGTTATGAATTATGACATATTTTACTCCCTTATATGATAGTGCATGAGCTGCTTTTAACAACAAAAAGTATTTATTGGTGATCCTGGCCCTGGTATTACTTGGTATGGGATCAAAACCAATTTTTTTGGTATCTCCTACCCCTAATAAAGGTCCATCTAAGCAGGTGTTGTAGACTAGTTCTGGCTGATCCATCCTGTGTACTTGACTTTTTAAAGATAAACTATTAAAGCGATATTCCACTTTCCCAGAATAAGCCACTCAGTATGTACTCACCACTATGCCGATGTGATGATGGGTGAAGATCTTCAGTTCACAAAACAATCCTGGAGTCTTAGGAGAAACGGGGTAGCAGCCTCATCCAGTACAATGGCAGTGAATGGTGACCACGGATAAAACGTTATAAAAAGAACACAAAACAAACACAAAATGTCTCCATCCTGCTTGTGTGGTGTAATCCAAGTGTCCACGAGCTGCGACATTAAAAATTAACTGCAAAAGACGCCATTTACGCCATGTTTTTAGCCAAAATGTCGACTGTGGCATGTAGCCGGTAGGATGTAAACCTGGCGTCGATCTCGCGATATTTCCACGCGTGCGTCCATTAAGAGATATACGAAGTCTCGCGAGATCGACGCCATGTTTACATCCTACCGGCTACATGCTACGGTTGACAGTTGAGGCTGCTACCCTGTTTCTCCTAAAACTCCAGGATTGTTTTGTGAACTGAAGATCTTCACCCATCATCACAGTGGCATAAGGGTGAGTACATACTGAGTGACTTATTCTGGGAAAGTGGAATATCGCTTTAAGGAATAAACAAGCCAACCAGGAATACAAGTGATACACAGTCTGTAATCTATACATAAAAGTTAAATGCCTTTTGCATTAAGTGTTTACCTTAACAGACTTAAAGACCCATTTAACAGCTCAACTCAAATGCAACGTATACTGTCCCACACAAACCAAAAGCTCCAGCTGCAGCACCTGAGAAGGTTAGCTGTTGTCATGCAAGGTGATGTGATGTATTGGAGGCTTTCAGTCTTGGTCCTGCCTCTCGCTGCAGGCCACCTATTTCCCCATGAATTCTCACTCACTCTGTCTGTGGTTGTAAAATCTGCCAGTTTGAGTACAGCTGTGTGTGTTTATGTGTCTGTCAGAGTGTGACTGTGGAGAATAAGCTCCAGAATGTGTGTTATCTATTAATTCCTTCATTAAGCTCTTATCACCAGTTTTAATGCCAATTAAGATGCGCTTTAATGTGACGGCAGGGCGGGCAAGCGACTATGCACTTCTCACTCCACAGCGACAAGAGAAGAGGAGTAGACCACGTTCAGAAAGGACCACCCGCTCGCCTTATCAAGCCACTAAGGCGCCAAAGGCCTGTTAGTTTTGCCTCTTTAACACTGACACTGTTTAATATTCTCTATATTGCGACACCTAATATTTCACTCACTGCAAGCATATTGAAGGCCAATTTGATGTTGGCATGCCGCTGTGGAGCTTGAAGTTACTCCCTCTTCATTTTTTAAACCTCAAGTCAATTAGAGCTGCATCAATTAATTGATTATTAATTAATTCTTGAAATTTGAGAAAAAAGGCAAAATTCTCTGATTCTAGCTTCTTAAATGTGAATATTTTCTGGTTGTTTCAGTCCTCTAAAATGGTAAAACAAGACAGCTGAGGATGTCATCTGGGCTTTTTCTGACATTTTATACACAAAACAACTAATTAATTAATCGGAAAAATAATCAACAGATTAATTGAGAGTGAAAATAATTGTTAGTTGCAGCCCTAAATTCAAGCCATTTCATTTAACAGTATTCCATCTCTTTTTTTTAAATAAAAGCATATGAAAAGGAGGCATCTCAGTCTTGCTTTAACTGGTAGATGAGTTGAAAATCATTGCAAGGGGCAGAATTCTCATGCTCTGCTGCATGGTGTAGGACACATAGAGGTCATAGCTTTTTCTGAATGTGGTTGAGCAATGCAATTACTCACAGGGGAGAGGCCACATATAGAGATTTAGATGCATACATGAATACAGCTTACACAGGTAGGTGTTGCCTGTGTACCTAACATTATGGAGCAAGATAAAACTTTTGCAAATGCAGTCAGGGTCACAATGAGCACTTTTGTGTGAATTATAATTAGATAGCATTGACAGATCTGCAATATGCAGACTAAGCAGATGGTTCATGGACAGTGAGGAGAGGCGGGGGTGTTGTTGGGCAATAGACTACAGGTCTCCTGTTATAGCAGCTGGCTGACAACTCTGGGATGTTGTGTGTCAGCAAAGAGAGAGGAAAAGAGAGATAGAAGAGAGATGGACAGAGTGAAAGAAAGGGTCAGACAGAGAAATAGAGGAGTGGAGTGATGATGAAGAGATTTAACTTGCAACTAATTAGGGCTGGGCAATATATTGATATTATATTGAGATTGTGATATTAGACTACATATCGTCTTAGATTTTGGGTATTGTCAGGCCTATATCATGGTATGGCAAATGTGTTGCCTTCTCCTGGTTCTAAAGGCTGCATTACGGTTAAGTTATGTAATTTTCTGAACTTAACAGACTGTTCTAACTATTAATTGCCTTTACTCACTTTATCATTATTATTATTTTTTGATTATGATTTGATTATGATTTTTTTAAATCAAGAATCTCATTGTATTAATATTTTGTGAAAGCACCAATAATCATCCCTATAACATTAATCATGATATTTGATTTTGTCCATATTTCCCAGCCCTACTGTTGGGTAGTTTAATCTGTCAGTGTGTCATATTCTATAAGATCATCGTATGTTTGCACCATTTGGAAATTTACAGCATGTTATTTTAGAGAAAATGTGTATATAAAGATACATGTCGTCTATCGTGGCGTAGACTGAGATATCCAGATATTATTTTCAACGTATAAAGCATATCACCCTGCATCTAATGATTAGTTTCAAAATAAATGCACAATTTATAGCGTATAATGGTGTATGATGCCCACTATAACTTCTCAGAGCTGAAGGAGACACATCTAAATGACTTGTTTTGTCTGACCAACAGTCCAAAAAAGATATTCAGTTTACCATCATATCACAAAGAAAAGTAGAAAATCTTTACATTTCAAATTCTGGAAACATATTCAATGACTCAAATTATTAAGTGATAACCAAGTCATAACATTTTCAAATTAATTTCTTGTCGATCAGCTAAATGGTTAATTGACTAATCATTTCAACTTTACTCATGCAGGAGTAAACGGGATAAATTCTGAAGATTAGAATGAGTGTGAAATTCTTTGTGTTGATAGAACACAACTGATACTGTACTGTACTGATGCTAAAAGGATACTCTGAAAAAGAGTGATCAGTTGATTTATCAGTTAGTCAATTGAAAGAAATTTATATGCTGATTATTTTGGTAATCAATTGTTTCAGGCAATTTTAAAGCAAAATGTCAATTGTTGTGTCAATGTCAATTTAATTTACTGTTTTTCTTGGTCAGTTATGATAGCAAATGAAGAGTCTTTGTGTTTTTGACTATTGGACAAAAGCAATTTGGAGACATCACATTAGGGTCTGGGAAATTGTGACAAGCATTTTTCACAATTTGTTGATATTTTCTAAACTAAAGGATTGTTCTATTAATCATGATGAACTCAGGATGACAATAATCATTAGTGGTAGCCCTACTATTAATAAACATTCAAAACAAAAGAAGCCAAATTTGGCAAATGTTAAGTGCTGTCAAAACACAGGGAGATGTCCAAGAACCTTTTGTATGCTAAATATAGTATTCTATGTAAATATTCTATAATTGGCAAAACTATGATTTATTTCAGTAAATATCTGATCAAAAAATAAGAAAACACAACTACAAATCTGACCAGACAACGGACACATTCCGTTAGCACCAAAAATGTACTGAGGTTAGCTGCCCAGCCCTGTTTTGAGAGTACAAGTACAGCATTGATATACCATGCTGATGCAAACATTAAGTGTAAAATATATTGGATTGACCTTGCCATGAAAAACATAAACAAAAATGAACGCCTATAAGAGCTTCCCTCAGTGTGTTAACTTCATCTCGTCTCTCCTCTCCGTGTGTGGCGCTGATGTCTCTTTCCTCCCCTCTATTTTCCACTCTCTATCCTTCTCAATCCCAGCTTTGATGTATGCATGAGGGAGGATTTCCTGAAGACCAAAGAGGCCATTACCCAGGGGCCATTAGGCCTCTAGTAGAGCATGTCAATGAGTGCTGAGTCTTGCTCTGTTTTCACATGCAGCCACTTTCCTATGAGGGTAGGGTGGGCTGGGGTGATTCTCTGGGGATGATAAATGTAGCCTTAAATGTATATATCTCTATCATTAATATCTGTGTTTTTATCAGCGTAGCTCCGTTTGTGCGCCCCACTGTAACATTTGATGTAATGGTTATTTTCCTACTGTTGCACGTGAGGAGGTTGGGTCATTAATTGGTGCTGTTGTTCTTTCATGCAGACTAAGAGCGAGGGGAGTGAGTCATCATCATCAGGATGAAACGCTCTGACATTTGAGCATGAAAGTCCCAGAGTGCCTTGCGGCCCAACATCGCTGGGTATGTTTGTATTTTACAGTAAAGGAGGTATGCAGAGCACTGTGGTCTGAATGAGATGTATGTTGTTGTTTTTTTGTTGATACTAGCAAAATGCTGAGGTCATGTAAGTAATAACCATATTACAGAGCAGAACAAATAATGAAGGATGTAGGATATACAAATATTTATGTAAACAAGGAGGTCTGTGTTTTATTTAGATGGAATCTTTGTGTTGTGGTGAGTGGATGAAACTAAATGGGATGATAAGCTGTGAGGTGAGCAGGGAGTAAAGCTGAAAGGGACACAGAGGGAAGATAACCTTGATTGCTGGAATCATTCTGCAGATCTCTTCAGTATATCCCCGTAGAGGACAAGGGCACACAGACTCTGCTTTTATTAAAAGTCCACCCGTTATTTAGTTATCTAAGAGCTTTTATTATGAAACATGAAATCAGGAAATGTTGGCTTTTTATTGGCAGTAGCATGATTCCTATCAAGCTGAAGGCGAACACAAAACAGTAAAATAAAGCGGATACCTCAAAGTACAAACAGCAACGCAGGAGAGAAACTTCAAACCATTGAGTATCAGTTAGAAGCTTCAAAAGTACTGAGAGCTGAACACACAGAGGCTTTCTCTTTTTGCTCCTGCACAGACATGAGCTGAGGAGGTGAATGACACACAGCAAATGGCTGCAGGTGGGAGTTGAACGCAAGGCTGCTGCAAAGGACTCACAGCCCACGACCTGGTCGACAAGAAATGAATGTGAAAATTTGAGAACTTTGATAATCACTTAATAATTTGAGTAATTTATCAAGCAAAATTGCCAAAATACTCCTATCATATGATAGTAAACTGAATATCCTTACGTTTTGGACTGTTGGTCAGACAAAGTAAAGCTGAAAGGGACACAGAGGGAAGATAACCTTGATTGCTGGAATCACTCTGCAGATCTCTTCAGTATATCCCTGTAGAGGACAAGGGCACACCAACTCTACTGTGTTATTTTTTTGTTTTTTTGTAAATGCCCTCAAAGAAAGTGTGTAGTAAATGAGTGACAGTATATCATGCTCCTGTTTTTACAGAGAGCACTTGAGAGGATCATTGAAGTTTGCTGAGAGCGTAGGGACTCTCTCTCAAGGGCAGTTGGCTCTATCATCTGCGGTGGATGCGACGCGCACTCCTTCTCTAATCAGAAATATAAAATCTTAGCATTCAGCATGCTGACTAGACTAGGTTTTACAGACTGTGAAGCCTCACTTTTCTGTCCAGCGCAGCAGAACATCAGCATACGGGCCACAGAGAGAGACAGAGGAGGAGGTTAGGGAGGGAGAGAAAGATGGATAAGGTGGAGGAAAAGGAAGATAAGCGGCCAGCGAGTGTGTATATGTGTGTGTGTATCTGGATGTGTGGGGTGCGCCTTTTACTGGTGACTTCCCCGGGGCCTGGAGACAGGGGAAACAAGGAGTGATTAATTTTACTCCAACCTACTTGGCCTCTGTCTGGGGGAGCGGTCCCCAGAAAGTCCGATATGGAACAACGAGGCCCCGTCTCCTTCCGCTCAACTCCCCGGATCAATACCAGATTGGCAGGTCAATCTCTTCAGGAGAAAACTGCACAGCCAATGAGAGGAGACCCTGAGCAGCTGAGACCCGCCTCTTCTTGTCTTGCCTTTCTCACCGTTCGGAGGATCAGCAGAGCTCGAGGTCATTGATTTGTGTGTTTTCACTGAGCGGATCCCTTAGCCAGCCTGATCGATCAGCTCTAATAAAGAGTGGATTCTCTATAAGCATCGCAGCGTGCTCAATGAGATCGAGGGCCCCAGGGTGGCAATCACCTCCTTTATCTGCCACTCTTCCATCCACAACCACCACACACACACGCACACATTTAGACAGATGAAATTTAATTTGCATTTAAGGTATTGCTGTGATGAAGTCGAGTGTGACAAAACCCTACATTAGAAATTATTGCTGAAATTGGTTGCCCATCTGCCCCTGGCCCCAGCAATTGCAGAGCACCCGGAGGCATCCCATCCATCCAGAGAGACGTCTGTACCCCATGATGTTTTGTTTGCAAAACCCCTCTCTACTCTAGACAGCTCTTTCCTACGTACTTGTGCATTAAAGGAACAATATGCAGCATTTGAGCTGGAGCATAGACGTGTATTAAATTGGTTGATTCCCTATAATAAGATCTATGGTTGATGCGAGTTGTCCTACGCTGTTAGTTGATCAGCTGTTTATAACTGTCAGTTGACTGTTAAAGCTAACCTTGTTATCCTGATTACAAAAGCCCACTGCTCTGAAAATACTCATTGGACTATGAGTTCAGTGACTGCCTGTCTCACTGTTTACCAGATTTCACTGACATATTGCTCAATTTAACAGTTATAAACATCTATGCCTTCTACAAGATTATTAATGATTTTTTTTCAACTCATAAACAGACACTTGCTCATTGGGTGAATATCTGCCATTAATTTGAACTCAAATTAACATGAAACGGGCAAACAAAAACAATTATTCCAGTCTGCAAAAGAAATTTCAAAGAGGGACACCTGTGGTGGTGTTGTCAGAGAAACGAGTATTTCAACTTAACGTGTTTCCTTGATCTCTGATGATATATCATGGTCATTTTATGATTTATTACAGTAAACAAATGACAGATTTATCCTACATATTTTTTCCTCCAGGTCTTCTGAGCCAGGTAAATTGAGATAAGTTTGCTTAATGTATGTTTGAATGGAAGGTGAAAACAAGGGGTGGCTATGAGTCAGCAGAATTGTTCAGTGTGAGTCAGCCAGCCTACATCACTCCACCAGTATCTGTTTGTTGTTATCATTAATGTCATGATGGGAAGTGTGCTGGTACAGTAAATGAATGTGCAAGAGTAGCCATCAATTAAGGTTATTTTTCTCTGCAAAGGAAATAATAATAAATCAAAACATGACCGTCCTGTCTCTCTGCCACAGATTTGTTTGGAGGAGGGGTGCGTGAGAGGGAGTCGTTTGCTCAATATGTCTCAAAAATTAGTAGCTCTGGGGGAATAAAAGCAGATTTTTTTTTCTCCACTTCCCAAAGAACGAGCTTAGATATTTGTTCTGACTGAATGGTCCATGACGTCTATGCACATGAGCAGGGGACCGCTGCTGTAGCTTGTCATCCTCGCCATCAGGTGGGTTTTCCCCCTCCTGCTGAGGTCTGTGCCCCGCAGTGTGTCCTTTCTACCAAAACAGCCCCGTCTTCTCTGTCAGTGAGAAGACAGAAACGCTGTGCAGCAACCCAGCCGACTGCTGTGTTGCTTTCCGTAGCAGAGCACCTGCATGTCCCCTGCTGACGGACTGAGCCAAGGACAACGCAGCCACAAGACCGTCTGTCTCTCCTAGTGGCTAGCTAATAATCTGAGGAAATGTAACAGCGGCCAGTGGGACCGAATGCCCTGAACCTGGGCTTTAAAGGGTACATTAAACGTTTTTCATATGGCTCTTCAGCCATTGTTGATGGTAAATATAGTCAATTTAAGCAGTGAACTCCTCAGTGTGTGCTATATTGACCCAGAAAGCAGAGTTCTGCTGCTTCAAAATCTGCTGTTCTTCCTGCATCCAGTGATGTCACAGTGATGTATTTGGTGTTAAGGAAGTTCGGCTTGGATTTCTAGTGTCACCTCTGGGTAGCCAGGGTGTGCTCTAGGTAGGTACTTTCTAACCTAACACTATGTTTTGGCCAACAAAGCAATGGCTGTAGAATAGGGTGGTGACAACATGGAACCAGATATAACTCATGATCTTCAAGTGTTGAAAGGAGACGATGTCTTACATTACGTGATTTGGATTGGTAGATTTCATTAAGAGGTTAATTTATATTAATCAACTAACTAAAATGAATTAACATGTGTGAACATGAAATGGGTTTTAAATTGTCTTTATAATGTATTTTTTCTCAGGCTTTTTTGGGGGGCTTGTTGTGGCCTAAAATGATGGATTTCACTGCAGTTTTTCTAAAAAAAAAAAAAAAAGTGATGATTGTTGTGATATTTTTAGGTATTTTTTTACAATGAAATTATTGGACCAAGTGGAAACCTTTTTTGTTCCAGAGAGAATAAAATCACACTTTGTTATTGAGTGTTTTAAGCAACCTTAAGGAAAAGTCTCAGGATTCATTAATTTCTTTGTAAATGAAGATGTTCACCCTGGGGGGTATTCCACCAAGAAGTAAAATCTCTTCAAACTCAATCAAAACTCCAAGCACAAAATTCTACTATATAAAGTGCACAGAGCATTGATGGATGTCAATAACAATGACAAACCTTCTGTTCTTTTCAGTAACTCTGACAAAAACAAAACAAAACATTTAACTTGTTGAAACCTGTGGAAACCATGTACATGAAAACATGAGCGTCAAAAGCCTGTGGACAATGTATCCTGGTACACGTAGGCAATACCAATATGGCCCTGCAAGCAAGAGAACTCAGCTTTCTTAATATAGCATGCACTTTAGGGATTTACTGCTTCAACAGACTACATTTACCATCCACACTGACTGGACATCCACATGAAAATTGCCAAATTTTCCCTTTAACTGGGAGACAAAAGGGCTGCTTTCCCTGTCCTAACATTGGGACAAAAACACACCTGGAACACATTATTTACAAAGCTGTACATCTTTATTGTGTGTTCTCTATTGCATGGACAAACCTGAAAAATGTGTTTGTTTTACGTTCAAATGTGTGTCACCTACTGTGCCCTCTAGTTGAAACGGGAAGATCAGAAAACAAACAGCAGTGCAGGAAAGGGTAAGAAGACAGGTACAGGTGCACACACACATGTACACAGCCCAAAACACACACACACACACACACACACACACACACACACACAGCTGATAGAGGGAGATATTCACTTCTCCGGGGGGTAACTTCATGCTGAATTAGATTTACTCTGAGGTTTCAGTGCATCTCTCCTCCTTGTTTACCGTTAAACTGAACAGTATCTGACTTATGTCCAGAGGAAAACTTGCTCCACTAAAATGCACCTTATTAACAAGCTTATGATTATTCAGAGGCTCCCAAACAAGGAGACATGCCCTGCCCCTCTTGTAAAGTTCCATTTCAAACATTTTAAGCCCCCCAATAGCTGGTGACGGCATGAAAACAATAGCTAGGTATCTCCAAAACGAGCTTATTAATTCTCCCTGCATTCATTTAAATGTTCATCCACTAGACCAGATGCGCTAATAAGTAGAACAAATGTAGTTGGAGAGCAGCCCCAAGGTGATTGCTGCTGAATGTTTACACTCCAGTTAATACAGTCCGCCCCTCTAGAGCCATGCCTCTAATTACCAAAATAAAGCCTTGATTTGTACTTATAATCCCGGGTTTGAGGAGGACACAGTACATGGAGAGTGGACATGAGGAGGAGGAAGAGGAGGTGGCCTGATGCGCGCCCCCGTCTGTCGCCCAGGAATAGGCGCTCTGAACAGAGGAAGGAGCGCTTGTGCCAACGGCGGAGTCAATTGACACAAATAGACTTAGGAAATACAGGAAGTCCGGCCTTTGTACCTTCAAAATAAAATTAGACATGTAAGAAAAACCCTTGAACCAATGTATTGATGTTGTGCCACGCTTGTGTGCACAAATGGACATATTTTACAACAGCCGCCATTTTTCCGAACTACTGTGATATTATGTCTGCTGAAAATAGGTGGACTACCTCTTGTCACTTAAGACAAGTGCCATGTGATAAAACTGTGATCCCATTGAGGTATATTAAATGAAAATACAACCGTAATATTAGATTGCTAACACATCTCTACCTGCCCTCTCTTGTCCTACAAACGCTAACTGCTTTTATTTTGAAAACCGGGTTGGGAACGCTGTATTCTCGTGGTTTCCAGCTTGACTGTATGTGGTTGTTACATTGGAGAGAGTGGGAGAGAAAAGGAGCAAATGTGCGCGGCGGCGGAGAGGGAGGGAGGACAGCGAGTGCGCAAACAGGCAGCCAGGCAGCACATCAGCAGCAGCGGCGGCGGCAGAGCATCTTCTTGATCCTGATCCTCATATCCCGTGTCTTCAGCTGCCAATCCTTCTCCTCTGTGCGTCTCTGATTGAGATCTCACTGCCGGGCTGAAGTGTCCAGAAGCCTCCGCCAACCTCCCCATCACCTCCCACCACACACTTTCTCTGGAGCTCGGTTATTCTTAGCTCAGCTGCCTGCGAGAGACTGTCCTTCCGGTCCTTCTCTTATTTATCCCAGTTTCTTGAATATTTAATGGAAAATGGCGATCTGCGCGCAGTCGTACGGTATCTTCTGCCTCTTCACAATCCAAACTGTACTTATCATATGCGTCTCCACGCCGACAGACGGGACCCACCTCTTCCCCCAGCACTACACGTAAGTACCTAGAACGGTTTGGGGGGTAAACCGGGGGTGCGGAGCGCAGAACTAGGACAGGTGGCCCCCGACGAGCCTGCACATGCAGCGCCGTTTACCTTTGGAGCTGCTGCTGCTGTCCCCGATGTTCAGACACAGACGCAGTTTGCCTCTCTCAGTGAGATGCTGCTGCGTTATGAATCTCACAAAGCCCATGTTGTTGTCGTTGTGGGCAGTGGCATTTAATACCCAAAGCCTTATTCAATTTGTCATGTAGGCAACATGGGAACAGGCTACGGGGAGCGTGCACAGGTGCCACCAGCGAATACACCAGCCAAGTTTTCATTTATTAGAACATGGATTGGGACAAAATAATAATAATAGTAGATGTGTTGTTTTGCTGTCACTGCCTGGAGGAAGAATATCCCATTTACGCATGATAGATAGGCAGAGCCACAGCGAGGCTAGTCTTAAAAGTCCTTGACTGGATACTAAACATGCACAGTATCCCACTGCAGGATATAGTACTGGTGTTGTTACTGGATGATTTAGATTCAAAGACGAAACTAATTAGTTAATGTGGGAGCACCAGGTCTCTAAAGCTTCAGCATCTCAGCTGCTTTCAAACCCAAACTCTAAAACTACTTGCTCAAACTCAGTTCAGGGACAAATGGAATAACATGGCCTCCAGATTAATATCTGATTGTTTTGCAGTGATCCAAAACTGCACGTGTTGGTTGTAATTTTAATTTAGGCGCAGCGTCACCGCGTTGCTTTTTCCGAAAGTGACCGCAGACACAGAAAGTATCCGAGGCTCCAGCTGTGTGTAAACTACTGTTGGACTTTTTCAGCGTTCACCTGTTGGGGAATTCTTATGTAATAATATTTGAATTAAAAGCGCAGTTTCTTCTCAAATACGATCAACTTCACCTTAAATGACACATGGAGGCAGACTGAATGTCAGCACAGGCAGCAATTTGCATCGTCAAACCACTCAACAAGAGTGGCAGTAATTAGTGATAAAATTATGTTTATTAAAGTTTAAAATTACATGTTCATGATCAGATTTTGCAGTCTAGTAATAATAATAATAATAATAATCCCGGACAGAGCAGCCGGAGTGCAACAGTTCCTCACTCCAGTCTACGTGATGACGTGATGATCTGATGTGAACATGATGTGTAGCCTCTAGTGATGATTAGTCAGTCAGGTTCACACAAATGACAAGAATCTAAATGCTCCCTGATGCATCCACCGCATGATCCGTCGCTTTGAAATCTTTAGGGCTTTGTTGTTCCTCCTGGCCAAGGTGACTTTCAAAGGAAAATCACTGATCTTATATTAACTGTCTAATTGACTCAAAAACACAATCAGCTGCATGTTAATTTGATCACTTGAGCACCATAAAGAAAAGCCATGAGGTTAGTTGTTAGTACATTTGGATAAGTTTGAAAACAAAATCACATAGATGTTTTAATTATATTTACTTCATTTAAATATCTATTTTATAATACACACCTGTAGTTAATTAGTTAATTAAGGAATATATTTATAAAATTGCAACATATGTCCTTTACTTGACCCTTAATGTTTTTTCAAAAGTACTTGGATTATTTTCTGTAATTATACTATACTTACCGTTACTATTTTGTCAATCAATGTCAGTTTCATCACTCGATATTAAACTTTGTCATCTCCTCGTAAACAGAAGAAAATAAGACTAATAGTTCAGGTTTGCTATATGTAGTCTGTATTATAATCAGTCATCTCTTTGGTTCTAAAATCTGGGTTTTAAGTCATGCTCATCATTGCCAGAATTTAACAGTTACCTAATTGAAGTGTATGGGCAGCCGTTTATTGGGTGTAGGCCTGACGCGTGCACACACACACACACACACACACACACACACATACACTGGGTGGAGCTTGTGTGTGTGTGTGTGTTGGAGGTGTGGCTGATGAATTGTGTCCGTAGGAAAGGTCGAAATGTCCTCCTCTTCATTTTGACAGAGAAAAGTGTAAATTTTCTCCCGCTTTATTCTTAAAAGCCTGGTCTAATTTTTATGTAGTTATTGTATTGCAGTGTTTTTATGTGTACAGTACTGTGTGTGTGGGTAGAGGAAGAAGGTGAAATTATTTCCACATTTCTAAATTATATGGAGCAAACCTAGCTGTTTCGATAACTGGTATCTAAATGGACGGATGTACAATCTTCTCTAGTAATGTAAAATATCATTACTTTACCTCAGCCTACATGAAACTCGGAGCAATTTCATCCAAATTTTGTTATTTCCACACATGCGAAAATAGTCCACCTTTTGCCCTTAAAGATATTTCAGCGTTGCACTTGGAGTGATGAGATCCATTGCAGCAGAATGAACACGGTGACTGTGTGTGGCTGACACACAGGTCATCCATCCAAACTCATTTCATCACATTTGCTGCTTTCCCATAATGTTTCGCATAACATGACTCATAATACACAGAAAATGCATCAAAACACAGGTGCCAAACAGCAAAGTTTTAATAGTACATCACAGAACATCAGTCAGCTTTTTAGTGCAGTGACAGCTTTTCTGTTTTTAAGAGACAACACAGAAGGTCTCCAAGCATTAATTGAACATTGGGCCTCAGTAGTGCATGTAATTTACCAAACAAGTGTCTCCTGATATCTGTGTTTTTGTTGAATGAAGAGCTCTGCATATTTGGGACTGTGAAATATTTTTACTCCTTTGATTTACAATTAGTCCAGGTGATCATGCAACATTTTAGAGTGCATCTAGGGCTGCACAGTATGGTCTAATAAAAACCATACTGATTATTTTTGACAGATATTGCAATAGTAATATGATTCACAATTAGTTGGAGTGATCATTTTTGTATCACAATTTTCATTTTCAAGAATTTCATTATTGATGATGTGACATTTGTTGGAGTCTGTCCCAAACAAACATGTTTTCTTACATCTGGAGAACAAGATATGTAGGCTAGGACATCTCTGCAGCACTACAGTACCTCATTATAATGCTGTTTTGTCACACATTTTTCCTGCAGCTTCTACAATTTGGATTTTGCACTTTGACATATTACGATTTCAATGATATTTCGATTAATTGTGCTGTGCTAAATGCAGCGTGCCTTTAAGTGTTGTCAGGTCAGCTTCATGCGATCGTGCCTGAAGCAGGTCAGTTGTGTCTCCATGGCTTCATGCTTGACTTTTTGCTGCCTGTGTCACTGCATCATGGATATCAGTCAACCTATTGGAGTGTGCTATTGATTCATACTTGATGTGTTCAATGTAATGAAATAGATTTAGAAAATGAAAACACCAGGAGGGAGGAGTGACCAGGCTGATGTGTGCAGGTGTGTCTGGTAGATGTGTGGATTTATTCTATTTTTGAATAAGATATCTCCATATGAGTAGGGCTGGGTAGTTTATAGATAAATATCGCTATTGTGACTAGATTTCGTCTTAGATTTTCAATATTGTATCATTATATGATAAGTAATTAGGGCAATATATTTATATTATATCGAGATTGTGATATAAGACTAGATATTGTCTAGATTTTGGATATTGTTTGGCCTATATCATGATATGGCATAAGTGTCCAATAGCTCCAAGCTCCAATAGTGATGCAATATTGTTCCAATATCAATATTGAGGTATTTGGTCAAAAATATTGTGATACTTGTTTTTGTCCGTATCACCCAGCCCTACATATAGGCATTGTGTCACTGTTATGTAATTTAATTATTGCCATGTTATTAGTTCCAGCTGAGTGAACTGATCAGGATTTACTTGCACCTACTTGGCTATAACGTCCACGTGATAGACAGTATTACAGCTGCATTGATTAATCAGACAATCAAGATTAATCAAGACATTTGATGATGTCACCTTTCACCTTGGGCTCTGGAAAACCACCGCTCACCATTTCCTGAACTTTTGTTTTTCTAACAGCAAACTGATTAATGAAGTAAACGATCAACAGATCAATCAGCAATGAAAATAAGTTAGTTACAGTCCTAGTTGAATTATTTCCATACTATTAGTTCCAGCTGAGTTAGCTTCTCAGGATTTAATTAACCTGCTTGGCCAAGTCAAGGTCATGTGATGTGACAATATTAGAGCTGCAATGATTAATTGATTATTTGTCAATGATTAAATTAATCGCCAACTATTCTGATTTTTTTTTTTAAAATATCTGGTTGCCATAGACAATATAATCCACTCATAGTTTAGTGAAATATTGCATGAAATGACCAACAGTAACACCAAAATGATCAGTACAGCGAGAGTAGAGTGTTAGTCGATAGAAAGTAAATTAGCTGCCAACTATTTTGATAACTGTTTAATTGTTTCGGTCATTTTTCGAGTGAAAACATTTACTGGTTCCAGCTTCTCAAATGCGAGGATTTCCTGCTTTTCTTTATTGTTTATGATAACAACTTAAGAGTCTTTAGGTATTTGACTGTTGGTTGGGCAATTTTTTTGACATCATAGACTAAACGATTAATTGTGAAAATAATCAGCAGATGAATTGATGATGAAAATAATTGTTATTGAAGCCCTAATAATCAATAGCAAATCTGCAATATTCTGGCATCTGACTGGATCAATATTGTGATACTTGACTTTATCAAGGTTACCCAGCACCATAGTTTGTGTGCATTCACTCACAATATAGGACATAACGTAAGACCCTCTGACTGCATGTCATCCTGTCAAAGCTGTATTTATATGTGTGTTTGCGCGTGCATGCGTGTGTGTAGAATGTAGACTAATGAAGTTGCATAAGAAGTCTGCCTGGCTTGGGGCAGAGGTATTGTCCCTCACTGTTAGTATCATTGCGTCCTGCTCGGCTCTGCTCTCACTGTAAGCTTGTTTTCGTTTCATATCGAGGTGACCTTTTCATAGTCAGCGGCCTCTCCCCAGCGGTCCCGCTCTGCTCAGTCCTTTCGCAGGCCCTCTTGCTTTCTCTTAATCTTGTGCCTACAAACGCAGCCAGTGCGCACACTCGTGTTGGCGTGTTTGCTCTGCTGTTACCCTCCCGATGAGGCCTGCTCTGGCTTGGTGATTATGTCGAGCGCCGACGCTGCCTGGCAGATTTGTGCAATTTAATAAATCTGTCTTCTCTCTTGTCTTCTGAGCAAATCTGACATTTAAAGATGACATTTGTTTCTGTCATCATATTAAAAGACAAACGACAGTGTTGTGTTGTGCTGTTGATGCTAGTGATTAGCTATCTGCAGGCTGCTGAAAGGAAAAGGTTGGCATGGAGTCAGTGGTTGGCTTGCAAAACACATGACAGAATTTATCTGATTGCTGAAAGATTTTTTATGAGTGAGAATTTCTTGTTGGCCACTCACGTAGATTGTTCAGCGCGTATCCAGGTTGGCAGGTTAGCCCCTGCTGCTGCCTTAAAATGATCGAGTGAAAATCTTGATCCATTAAGTCATTTGTTGCTTGCTGGGAGATATACAGTGATGAGCTCGAGCCGTTTGATCTCTTAATTCCAAACTTGGCTCTGTCTAACGGGAGATCAGCTCCTGCTTAGGGTGCATTTCTGTCAGACCTGAGCAGTTTTATTGCAGAGCCGCTGATCCCGCCGAGCCAAGCACGGGCACGTTCACTGCCAGTCCTGCCAGGGCCGACCAGATATATGCAAGATGTGATGGAGGGGGAAAAGGTGCTGATGACTAACTGAGACATTAGGAGAGGGGAGGACAGGGATACTTCCAGATAGGGATCCAGATAGGGGGAGCGTCTGGCAGGTTGACAACAGCAACAGAGATGCACAAAAGATGGGGGGGGGGGACTCTTTCTGTCACAGTGACAGAGAAATGATTGCTCGTGTGATGACATCTTCAGGTGATAATGTTGAGTGATGCAGATTGAAAATGTCTAATTTTGTTTTCCAGAATGATTCACTGGGCCGGACGCATCGAGAAGGAGCTGGAAAAGGTTCTGCAGCACGTCACCGGAACTCAACAGATGCGATCGGTAAGTTGACGTCATGATTGCAATGTGCCGCACCACATTTTCCTTCATTATTAATCAGCAAGATTTCACTGGGTGCACGTGTACAACATGAAGTCTCTCAAGTGTATGTGTTTGTGTATATGTCTGTGAGACAATGGGGTTGTATGAGCACTGCAAAAAATGTTGATATAATTATAGAGCTGACTTTACAGTGACTTTCCCTCACTCAAAATCACAGGGTGTGATGAATACTTATTGATCACATGACAATTACCAAATTATTTACTTTCACTTAATTTCTGCCTGTGTTTTAACATTTTTCTTTTTCATTTTTTTTTTCTTTCAAAAAGTGAATATTCTCAGAAAAAAAGACACTTATTTTACACCAAATTATGTTTTTCAAAAACAATTGAAAAGTCAATTCAGAGTTACAAGTGTAGTTGATATAAAATTAGTTGAGATAAATATACTTTTTAATGTACCTTTTCCCAGTGTAAATCAGCGTTGTAAAAACTGTTTTCAAATTATTTCCTTGAGCCACATCTCACTCCTGATACCTCTGGATTGAGCTTTCAGTAAAAGCATTATATGACATGACCCCAAACAAATTGCAACAGAAACTCTTTCAACTGTTTTAGTCTCTGAAATATATCATTTATAACAAGCGGGGCAAAGTATTGAAAATACTGAAATCGATGATGCCAGTTTGACAGTGCAACGAAGTTCTTAACTCTTAGATGTATAAGTGGGCCAAATTGACCCAGAGGGTTCTAGAGCTGCAACAGTCAGATGATTAACTGATTAGCCGATCGAAAGAAAATGAGTTGCCTTCTATTTTGGCAGCCAGTTAAAGTCCTCTTTCTTTTTCTTTCTTTCTTTTCTTCATGTCATTTATGGAGGCAAATGAAGAATCTTTGGGTTTTGGACTGTTTGTGGGACAAAAGAAGCAGTTTGAAGATGTCACTTTGGGCTCAGGGAAATTTGGGCTCAGGATTTTTCACAATTTTTTGATATTTTATAAATTGGATGTTTAATCAGGAAAATAATCACCAGATTAGTCGAAAATGAAAATAATCGTTAGTTGCCAATTTGTCAGTCACAGATATTTTGAAAGTAGTATAAACGTGCTATTTTAAGTGATATAGAACTAATTTTGTTTTAAAGTTAAAACGTTAAAGTTAATCAGTGCCAACATTTATATGCATTATTTATAATTTATGTTGTCTTGTGTACAAGTGTATCAATATAATGACGTCAATTTTAATTATTATTTTAAGAAGCAAAAATTTATATCAGGGTATGTATAAAAAACACCTTTGAATCAACACATTGATCTCATAGAACTTTTTATATATTATAAAGACTTTAATGAGTAGTAAACATTTGTCAGATTTTCTGTGGTGATTTGTGTGACCTTCATCCCTTTTTTCTCTCACAAAATGTTTACACTAAAAGAGGCATTTTAGTAGGATCATGTCATGATTTTCAAAACTTTGCCTTAAGTCTTTTTTCTTTGATTCAGAACACATTGAGGATACTCTGCTCTTTATTATGTGTTAAAGTCTGTTTATGCTGTAATTTGTGTGAGGTTGACCCACACTTTTGGGTAAAATGCCTGGACTGTTGATACAAGTGAAGATACACTAGAAAAAAGTGAAATTCTCTCAGTGCCACTTGCCAACTAACTTCAAGGCAACTGTTAACGTTTCTTTTTAGATAAACTTTCCTGAATCCTGATTGTTCATGATTTGGGTTCTTAAAAATTAAATGGTTGCAGTTAAAAAAAGTATTCAATTATTACCTATTATTCACTTTCACTTCAATGATTTTAACTCAACAATTTGGGAAATTGAATGTTTCTAAGCTTTGGATAATATTATCCAAAAAAGAAAAGTTAAAATTGTTATTTGGTAAAAGTTCTTCTAAACTTTTGAGGTGGGGTCAAAACTCAAAAATCTACTGAAGTTGCTGTGAAGTTTTTTTCCCAACTTTTTTTTATTTTTACAGTGTAACAATATGTTATTGTTTATGAAAGCGTTTAAGGTTGGAACACCAAATGACTTGTTCAGCTGGACACATTTATCAGAATATGGTGTTGGTTGTTTGTGTCTGTGTCCTTGTATGAGGCCATGTGTAACACGTGTCTGTCTCGTGCTGGAGCAGATGGTAGAACAGAGTGTGATTGACACTGTTTCATCATATTTCTGCCATGTGCGCATGTTCACCGTGCTTCCAGGGTTTGTAATGCACCCTGAGATAAATGCTTCATTATTGCTGTATGGGTGAGTGTGATTCATCCAGCCGGTACGCTGCCTGTGGCACCTTTTACGCGAGCAGTAACAGCGGTTAGTGTGATGGCTGTTGGTATGGTGGTGACATTGATAGATCCCAGAGAGGAGGAAGTGAGTCGACAGGGATCGCACTGGTTTAAAGGTTAATGACCATTAGTGAATATCAGGCAGACGCTCAGACTGCATGATAGAGAGAGGTTGATTTTTAGCACTCATCCAGTGTAAACAAAACAAAACAAAGTGCGTTTACCCATCAAAATGTTTGCCTTTCGCAGTTTGTGTGAGTATTTTTTCAGTATTCCCACTGAGCAGATTTCTGAGCGACAGTAGACTTCTAAAATAGAGTTACACATGGTTTCAAAGCACGCTGTTGCTGTCTGTATCTCCAAAATGTCATCATTTCACAAACTATGCTTTAAGCTTTGTGACAATGCAAAACCAAAGGGTTTCTGAAAGGGCTGTAGAGCTAAAGAGCAGGGCACAAAATTAGCACCAGCCACCAGCCAAATGCTGGTAAAATATGCAAGTTGCTGGTAGATTTGCTTCACTCACCAGCCAAAAAACCAGCGGTAATCTAGAGAAATTAAATGATATGAAAATGTCACATCACGGTTATGATTATCATAGCTGTATTGTTAAAATGTGCTGAAATGTTCAAAAAGTACTGATACATACTGAAATAATTTCAACAACTTTTCTATTGAAAACCTCTGAATGATTTGAAATGGCACCATGTCCTTTGTGATGTCAATGTTTTCACTGATGCAAAACAATCTGACAGACTGGTGCTAACTTTGGTTGATGCTGGACAGTATTTAATGCAAGTTTTCCAAAGCAAGGTAATTAAAAACTGTTATCACAACAATTGCTTGATTGATTGTGTACATAGGTGTAGATTTTGGGGTAGATGTTGATGATAGGTCCCCCTCATTATTTAGAGCATTTGTCCCCCCAATAAAAACATGAAAGTGGCAGCTTGCAATATGTTCCATCATATTTTGAATTTTCACCTGGTGCCTGAATGTTGTGTTTTCCCTTACATAAATAAAGACAGTCTACCCCTTGACTGAATAATTGTTTGACCGGTAAGGTGTTTAGAGGGATGTACTGTGTAATATGTTATGACGTCTCCTGACTGCTTGTCATAAGACTTGGATGTACACAGCTGAATAACCCTGATCTTAATGAGACACACAGCTGAGATGTGACGTTGACATGACGTTAAAGTGCTCAGTGGGCTTTAACTTCTGTGGATTTAACGCACGGTGTTGCTGAAGTTGTCTCTGTAGGCCAAACCCAATGAAGCCAGTTGCTCTAAAAATATAACATACATCCCAGTTATGTCTTGTGTAGGATGCCCACATGTCTGTGTGTGTACATGTGTGTACTGGCCTGACTGTGTGCGCGGGGAGCGGGTGTGAAAGAACATTTATCACGGCCCCAAACAGGAGTCGTCACAGGGTGTGCTAAATGGCCCAGCATGCCTAGAAAAGCCATTTTCTAAATGGATGCCTCTCTCTATACGTGTGTCTGATAGAAATCTTCCCAGGGCTATGCCGGCTGGTAACAAGATTGCCTCCCTCTGCGCCCCCTTCCTCTTCATGCGCAGTTTATTCTCGCAGACAAAAAATGTAAAGTGTGTGCAAATTATTTTTGAGTTTGTCTTACATGGAAAGAGACGAGGAAGTAAGTTGAATATAATGTGGTCTGTTCAGTTCTTCTCCGTTGAGATGTTATTTTTTCTGACAAGCAAGGTAGCGGCTGAGAGAGAGAGAAAGGCCAAGACAGGGCAGCAGAAAAATAGCTGAATATGTTTTGAATTGGTTGACTTAAAAAACAACACAGAGATAAACAGTATTTTGATGTGTTTTAGTTTGTGCGTCTTGCGCCGAAGTCTCTCTGAAAATAAATAAAACTGGAGTTATTTAAATGTTTAAAATCACATTCTAATATATTCTGCCCAGGTTTGGTCAAGATGTTATTCCTCCCCCAGGGGAGTGAAAGGAAGATAGAGGGTGAGTGATGTATCGGAGGAGTTGGAAGTTTCGAATGGAAGAGTGTGGAGCGCGGATAGACAAGGAGAGTGGGCGGCTTTAAGAGCGGAGGAGGGGGGTTTTTTTAGAGAGAGAAAGGATGAAGAATGGCTTGACAATTGAGATGGATGTTCAGGCGGTTTTGTGTGTATATTTAGAGTCAAACTACTTAAGATGGATGAAATGATAGAGGGGAAGGACGAGAATTGGTAAATTTAAATGTGAGCAGACGGATGCTGTTTATAGTCCTTATCCTCCTCATTATCCTGTGTGCTGCTGTGTTTGATGTGTTACAGTATGTGGTGATGAGAGGCGGCCGTGGACACTGGCATTGTTTCCATATCCCCAGGCTTATTCAGAACAGTTTTAATAGGCACACATGAGCAGTGTGCTTGCACCCACGTACTGTCATTACAGTGATTTGATGGTTTATCAGAGATACAGACAGATAGTATTATTATGTACATATTTAGACATCAGGTGAACGCACATGTTCGTATTTGCTTGTACCCGTGGTGGGAGAGATACTCAGATTTGTAAAAGTACAGATGTTCCAATGCCCTTGTTTCTTTTCTGATACCGACTCTGAAACCTGAACTTTGTGCCCCTACAGAATACCAATCTGTTACCACTGTGTTAAATAAATAAATAAAATAAAAATAAAATCAATATATTTATAGATTGGTATCGGATTCATGCTCACATACTCACTGGTACTAGCATATTAGGTGGTATCGGAGGCATTTTCTGATATTGGAATCAGAACAACCTTAAGTAAAAATAGCAGATATTTATTTATTGTGTCTGCAGGATCTTAAAATGTCTAAAATTCAATAATCTGAATTTTAGACCTTAAAATGTCTTAAAATGGCTGAAATATGATTCTGACAAATTGATTGGATTAATGAAGTTAAAGTGACTTTTACAATGTAACATTTTTCAGTCTTGCTTGTAAATGTGCTTTGGTGAAAAATTTGTCTTGTTCAGTCTCAGTCGTATAAGATCATGTACTTTGTGCTTTTTTTTTTTTGCCAGTATAGAGGTCTTAAATTGCATTCATAAAAAGGTCTTAAAAAGTCTCAAATTTAACTTGTTGAAACCTGCAAAAGCCTTGTATTTATAATATTACTTGAGTAAAAGTAAGGAAGTATTTTGAGTTAATTCTAAGTTTCAAAAGTGAAACTACTCATGCTGCAGCAGAATATCCCCTGTGGCTGATCAATAATATATGACATTAATAGATTGCTCATACTGATTAATTAATATTTGGTTGTAGTGGAGCTACTTTTATTAATCCAATGGTCCCTAACCTCAGGATCAGGCTGAATTTGAAGGGTCATGAGATGATTAACAGGATTTTGTGAACTTTTCTCTAATCTTTGGACTTTTGAGCTGTTATTTAAATGAAACCATCTGAGTCATTTAAAGAGAAAATCTCTTTTTGGCGGAACTAAAAACTGATATCATCTGGAAACATGACTACGTGCCTCATTTAGATACTGCTTTTTTGTAAGAAGTCATAAATCGAAGGAGTTGGGAACCTTTGGCATAATGTTTAACAATTTATTGTATCTCTCAGGTTTATTATATGATATGCATGTAAGATTGTAAACTGTAAAGCATAGCAACTATAGCCATTAAATAAATGTAGTGCAGTGAAAGGTACAATATTTTCCTCTGAAATGTAGTGGAATAGAAGTATAAAGTAATATTCAAGTGAAGTACAAGTATGCCAAAAATGTACTTAAGTCCAGCCCTTGATGTACTTTCCACCACTGCTTTATAGTGTACACACACATACACATAAAGTCACTGCAATTTCCACAGCCTCAATTCAGCAAGCCTCTTAAATAGCGATGCTGTGCAACATATGTTGAACTCTCTCAAATTCATTTCAATAAGAAGAGTCTAATCAGCATGAATAATTTAGCCTAGTACACATGACTGCTCCCGAACCCGTCGGTTCAGCCTGGCACTTTACAACCGTGCACTGTGAGGATCTGTCTGCCCCGCTCCACGCCCTCTCCTCTTCCCATTCCCTGCTCTTGATTACTGGAAACCTGAGAGCGACACAGGTCCAGATCAATAGACCTACATGTTGAAGCACGGTGGAAAGACAGATTGACAATTAGTGGGTGTGGGATTCATGCTTAATGTAATGCTTGGTCTCCTATATTATATATTTGACCAAGTATGTTTTTGCTTCACTTTTGCTCTTCGCTGTGTGTCTCTTTGTGCTGTGTGGTCAACACTACATCAGTAGGCCTGCTGACCACATGCTGGCTGCAGGTTTATCTCTGTGCAACACAGACCTTCTTGCCTCTAGTGCTTTCAGTGTGTATCAGTGTGGGTGTCTGCGGAAAAGTCTTCGTCGTTAACATCTCTGAAGCCTCTGGTTCAATTTGATGTGCGCAGGTATGTTTTTATGACTCGGGGGAGATGTTGTATGCAGGCCGAACACAATTCCAAATGTCTCTCGCACTTCTCCAAACCTCCCTCCTGCTTCCTAGAAAAAGAAGGTTGCTCAAGGCCAAGACAGCCGGCCTCCACAAACAGATATCTCTATAAAGTGCACTGGTGGATTTACCCACTATCGCTGACTACAGAAATTTCCAATAATCTGTCTCAAATGCCCAGTGCTATACCAGACATCACCCCTGCTCTTACTCCACCCCCCCACCTCACTTTCTACAGCTGATGTCAGCTTCACCCACCTCCCCTCTCTGTCAGTGTGCTGATCCATCAGTGGACAATGATGTTGAAGGCTGATCAGTGCCATTTGTTCCTTGATTTAATGGCTCCTTGCGCCTGTAGACAGTTTACAGGAAGACTTGAAGGTCCCTCCTCCCAACATGAGCAGTTGCCTTTAAAGGAGAGAAGGAGAGAGCTCTCCCCTCTCCTCTCCCCTCCTCCTTCCCCTTCCCCTCCATCTTCTGGCCTGGACCTTACACAACAGCAGCTTGTTATCTGGCTGTGTGAAACATCACAGGCTATTTCAGCAGGATAGATAGTTTACTCTCTGGTTCCGGTTTTCTCTCCTGCTGGCTCGTCTTAAGTATCCCTCAGTCATTGTGGGACACGCATTGATACACACCTCGCTTTAGTCTTATTGAGGTCTTTAATTTAAAATTAATGAGTAAATAATGACTGCTATTTTAGTACTTCTACAACAGCAGCAAACCTTGTGCAGTCTTGTCAGCTGCAGCTTAAGTTTCTCCAAAACAGACAATGATGCCGTTTAGGAACGTTTCATCTTCTGACTCAGGAGGATTTTGAACTCCAACACTAAGATGAGCTGTTAATAGGGTTTGGTGATATGTAATTCGCAGGTGTGTGTGTGTGGAAAATTACTTTCAGAGATGTGTGCTAGTGGTGAGTTTGTTACATTCCACAAGCTCTCTTGGCTGTTTTAGTCTATACATTTTCCTTATTAAACAGAAAAATACACTTTACATCTTTTGAATTCAAGTTTCTCTCTTTCACTGGGAGCTTACTTGTGTTAACTTATTCTAAAACACACTTGATTTACTCAGACAGAAACAAAACTCTGTCCACTGTTCTAACAGTCTCCAACAATGATGAGTTTGAGATAAACCCTTTATTTACGGAGTTAGATATGAAAACATTCTGGCTCTACACACTGTTTTTTCCTCTGCTGGCCTCTCTGCCGTTGCTGACCTCTTTGTGCCACTGGGTTAGTCACTGAGCAGTGGCTCTCACTCATTCACCCATCCTAAATTAGCAAAATTAAACAACGAAAATCACCCAAAACAAAATGACCGATACAGTCATCCAATCACCTAACCCTATAAGCTCCAATTTTATTTTTATATTTTATATTATACAATTATATTTTATTTTATACAATTACTGATAATTGCCTGCTTCTCATGGCTGATACTGATAAGATAGCTGATAATTCCACACTCTTGTGTTTTAAAAAGCTCATATTGTCTGTAGTTAATGCACAGCAGAGGATAAAATGTAGCGGGCAGAGAGGGCTGATTTACAAAGTAATATTTTATAGCTCTGACTGAAACTAATCAAAACAAAACCAAACAACAGCTCTGACTCTTCAAATGTTCATTTAGTTTTGCCAGTATAGTATATCAGTAAACATTACAAATACACTTTGGCTTTTGTATTTTACAAAAATGTATTGTGCGTCCTTTAATATAATAGATGCATGTGTCTCTCTTTTCTCCATCAGAGCCCACTGGTGTGACCACTTTTTGACAGTTTGTTACTGATCATATTCACTGGAAACATAACGCTGGAAATATAACGCTCTTGAAGTAAAACTGAAACTAAACACTTCATTTACAATACATTAAAATTAAATATAAATTGGTATTGTTTGGGACTGACTGACCACTTTGAGAAAAATAAAACTTTCTTTCCATACAACTCTTTTTGATTTAACCAAAGACATCAGTGTTCTCAAGTGTTATATACTGTCTAATCACAAGCAACCCTATAAGAACTTTGCTTTAATGAAAACTGTCAAAATCTATCATGTAAAACTGGCAAATTTTCGATTGAAATTCAGAACTATCTTGTCAACGAATGAGTAAACAAAATTGTGAATCTCACCAGACATTTGAAGCCAGCTTTCAGTGCTTGTCGGTCTTCAATACTCAGTGCTAAGTGGGCGTTCTGACCGTAAACAGCCTCGTGTTAGAACAAGGCTGCTCTGGTGGGGGCGTGTTGCTTCAGGTACTGGTGAGACGGTGAAATACAATCCAGGAAATCCAGTTTGAGTAATAGATTAATGCATTTTTAAGGCTTATCAGATGCCAGAACACTGAGAGAGCGGAATATTATGGGAAATAATTTAGCTGCTCTGGAAGATTACCAATCGCCAAGTCCTGAGGTTCAATAACAGGCACTGATTGTACAGGATAATCAGTAATAAATTGTGCGGCCTTAGTTATCTTGTCATCTATCCATTTGTGTGTCCTCATTTAAACTTGGCTACATTCCCGTTCAGACATCCCAGTTGGCATTCCCAGGAGAAGGTGAGGTCATTAGAGTCGTGAGAGCTTAGGCATGGTCTGTTAGTGAACCACTTTTTTATTTAGTTTGGAACCCTTGCTTTTGTCTGTTTGTGTGCCAGCTCTAGCATTTCCTGTGTATTTACCCCAAACAAAAACAAAATCAAACACACACAACAAAATAACTGTGGACATTAGAGGCACATAAAACCAGTAGCAAGCTGAACGTTAAGCAGTGTGAGAGCTGGTCAGCACCATTACTCCCAGCCTTTAGACTCCCCTGGGCTGACAGGAGAACAGAAGGGCACACAAACAGGCTGTATTCATTTTTCTGCCTTTTTATTGGTTTTCTGACACTGGGGAAGGTTACAAGGATTCCTCAGCTCCCCGGCTTGATGGCCTGGCACTGGTTGGCGGTGTTTATATAAATGAAAATACATATATCTGCAGAGTGCAGCCCTGCATGCAGATATCCCCGGGTTCGTGTTAGAAGGAATTACTTGAAATAGCTTTGCAATAAAAATGTGACAGTTTAGGAAAAACCTAGAACCAGATTATGTAGTGTCAGTGCCCTGCCTCCAGTTTCACATTCTGCTTTTTTTTTTTTATTTTGTCACCGTAATCACTGAAGATATTTTATCCAAGACATAGTAAAAGTTTTTGTTGTGCTGAGCTAAGGCTGGGTGATATGTCTTAGAAATGATATCAATATTTTTATGCCATGGCATGATATACAGTATATATCTCAATATACATGTTGTTTCGAAAATAACATGACATAAATTCTCAAATAGTGAAAACATATCATGATGATCTCATAGAATATGATGCATTACTGCAGATTACATCAACAGTATTTAATGTGCCTCTCATTATCATATAAGTCTAATAAGACTGAATATTGTCTACTGTGCATAGTATAGGGTATAAATAC
>JAJHUR010093432.1:0-24664 GCA_027495735.1 Lutjanus campechanus | reverse complement strand
AGTATCCTTCTAGTGAACAAAACCTGTTAAAATGCTGTCTGTGGTGGCCTTCATGTGGACAAAATGTGGTGAAGTTCCCCCAAAAGCGTCTTTACACTGGACAAAACATTAAGTGCCCTCTAAGGTATCCTTCCAGTGGACAAATGTGATAATGTGCCCTCCATGGTGCCATTCTAGTGGACAAAAATCTGGTATAGTGCCCTCTGCTGTGCCCTTTCATGGACAAAACATGACATGACAGTTGTATTAGTTAGTCCAATAAAACAATTTTAATCAAAACCAGAAATTGTGACCATTTCACCATAAATGCATAATGAGCGCTGGTGCCCCACCACATACTGGTGGTGCCCTTTTTATTTTATTTTTATTTTTGCCTTCCACATTACCTGTAGTCATTTAATTAATAGTTCATATTAAGAATACTGCTAAGTGCAGCTAAGGGTTTATCACTGCAAAAGCAGGGAAATCGATGGATAAAGAGTCTGTTCCTGTGTCACAATGACTGCAGTTCAGAACCTCATCTGCTTTTTCCCATCATTTAACCCAAAGGTTACTAATGAAATCATAGCCACACAAAATAAGAAGCACTTATTTTTCATGTTCCAGTCCAGTTGTGACGCAGGTTATTCAGCCATTATTAGTACAGATACCATGGTGGCAGTATACAGTCTTTATTATGAACCGATAATGTTTAGTGGACATTTGTGAACGTGTCTCCTCTCCCACTCTTCCTGTTCTCTGTAATGTTCTGTATTTTGTCATGTTCTGTATCTCGTCTTTTTTTTTTCTGGTCTACCTCTCTGCCGTCACGGGATGACAAGGCTCTGCTGGTGCTAGCAACAACCCCAAAGAACTGGATGATGGTGGAGATGCTCAAACACGAGCAGTACAGCTGTCAGTCACCTCTGCTGGAGGGGTCACTGGGTCAAAATAAACCGGGCGGGATGGAGGGAGGGGATACGGGGAAAAGTGAGAGAGGAAGTCGACAGGATGAGGACATGAAGCCACAGGAGAGATGACGAAAAAGAGAGAAACTGAAAGCTAGAGGGTGTTCCAAAACCGAAATACGGGAGGTCGAGGTGGATGGATGGCTCAACAAAACATCGGACTTTAATGTAGGAAACTGCTGTTTGTTTCCTGTCTCGACCCAACAGTTCTATTACTGTATTACTGTAACCATGGCAATGAAACTCACCTAATTTTAATGAAGTAGTCATCACTCCCCCTTACCTTCCTTAACCATAGTATTGTCATATCAAAACTCTGATTTATTACATTAGGTCTATTGTTGTACTAAAAGGGCCATTACAAATTATGTATTTCCTTATATAAAGGAGGAATATGTCGCCACTGTGTGTGAGAAAAATGAGAACAACAGTGAGTTGGAGCCATAGACTGTTTATTAAATAGGTTGTAATCATGTTGGTTGGTTGAAGCGAGTTGTTTCTCTCCTACCCAGACACAGCAGAGACAGGCAGGCTGCAGGAGCTCTGCAGGAGCGCAGGATGTGTGCAACATCGTAAATTAACTGTAACAAGCGAGGACGAGTCCACCACTGGAACTTGATCAGCTGTTTATAACTGTCAGCTGTCTGTCAATGTAAAATTCAGTCTGTTATCCTGAAAACAAAAGCCCACTGCTCTGAAATAACACACTCTGGACGATGAGTTAAATGTCTGCCTGTCTCACTGCTGCCAAACTACATTAACATTTTGTTCAACTTAACAGTTATAAACATTTACACCTTGTACAAGATTATTAATGATTTCTTATGACTCATAAACAGACACTGACTCATTTTGCATTAATTTGAACTTTGATTAATGTGAAAGAGACACAACAGTTATTTTGGTCCAGAATGGAAATGTCAAGTGAAGCGAGTATTTCAACTTAACATGTTTTCTTGATCTCTGATGACACATCTTGGTCATTTTATTATTTATTACAGTAAATATATTACAGCTTTGTTATAAGATGCTGTTAAGTAACTTTGCACAAAAGATTTCACATTAAATATATCGGCGGTGGATGTTTAGTGTCAGTTCACGTTATCTTTGAGAAGTTTATAAATGGGCTAGGCTGTGAGTGTGGATTTCCCTTCTGGTAAATACAATCCCTTTCCCTTGAGCCTCTCTCTTGCATCTTTGTTCGAGGGAGCTATGTAGTGACGTAATGGCAGCGATGAGCCGCGGTGGTCAAATGTAGAACACCTGAGACAGAAATCCTCTCTGCTCGAGAGCAAGCATGATGTAAAGAGAGGACTGCAGGGAGGTAAAGGAGCGACTGCATGACAGAGAGAAAAACAGAAAAGACCTGATATGAAGAGAGGAAGAAGCTTTTAAAATAATTATCCCGACTATAGCAAGAATGTCCACAGAGACGTAAAAGACGCTGTGGCTGCAGAGGCCACTGAGTCCACTTACATCACTCAAGGCCGGTTACACAAGCAGCAGCAGCAGCACGGTGCACTGACTGCACTGTAACAACTCATTCTACATCCAATAATCCAACATCCAGCAGCTCCACCGCCTGCATTATACATGTATGAAAATCAACAGGCAGCATGATATTACATCTGGATACCTATTCATCACAGCTATAAATAATTTACTCTTTGTTGTTTATTGTCCAGACAGCACCGTGTGAAACTAAAATGCATATTTATAAAAAGGAAGGAGAGAATGAAGCTGAGTGAATATGATCCCAAGGACAATACAGATATGTTCCTGTTCAGCTGGAGCATTATGGGAGATAAATACAAACAGAAATCATACAGAATAAGGCTCATATTTCCACATGTTAAAGCAATGTGCAGAACATTCTATTGTGCCGCAAAGGAGGCTTGCAGTATACAACAGACGGACAACAAACAGAAACAAAAGTTCCATTTTATGGAAATCCAACTCAATCAATCATCCAATTCTTTTTGGAGGAATTTGGTTATTTTCTAGGATTCTTAAATCTTAAAAGTTTTAGATCAATAAAAAATACAGTGCTGCTGGTTCCTGACATTTCTTAAAAGTGTCTGTATTTTCAAAAATGTGATAATTTTGACCTATTTCAGCCACAGGCGGTCATACTGATCACACAGAAATCGCATCTGTTACAATGTTAGTTTTTGCACAGCTGGAGATACATCTTGGTTGCTTGGCAACAATCATTGTCTCTGTCAATAAAACTTTGGTCTCCATTTCCAATTTTCCCGACATTTTGCAAAATATACATTTTGGTGTTATTTTATTTTTAAAAGGATAAACAGACAGAATAAATGCATGAATCTCTTGGTTATGGAATTCTGACACTTGTAGTGTTAAAGCTGAAGTTGACAATTTATTTTTGGTGTCATTGCACCAAAGTTCCACAATAATTAGTGATGAGCGGATGATACTGAAGCTCTGAAACTTGTTTCACTCGTGTTGAATGCAGAATATCATGTGACTGATGATGTCTGATGTTTCAAACATCACTGATGCTTCAGAAAGTGCAGTATTAATTTTGACAGTTTTCAAACTGAAATTAAATCCTATTTTTAAATTTGAAACAAATAATAAAGTTTGACAATATTTACTTGGAGATGTTTACCTAAAGAAGAAAGTCTGTCACCAGAGTTAAGAATATCTTTTTTTGTACACATTTTTTTCCTGTCTATTTGTTTATGATATTACTTTCTGATGTAATTATTATTCACCTCATTTATTGTCACTTGCAGTGGTATGACTCTTTGTATATACACGTTACAAAAAAATGAGTTTGAGAGATATGATGATGTACATTAGAAAGACATAATCACAAGTATGAGAACATTTCCTGGTGGTGCCAAGTGATGATGTAATTAAAGCTAATTAAATTAATATCACTCTCCAATCACAACACAGTATGACTCATATGAAATCTCAAACAAATATCAACCATTAAGTTTAAAAACATGAGCCCATAGTGAGACTGAGACTGTAAAAAATAAATAAATGTTAGCTGTTAATTACAGATAAAATCTTTGATTAAACCCATTTGAATATTTTCAATAATTGCAACTCAGAAATTTCATTCTCCCCTCTCATTGCAACAAATTATTGTGTTATATTATATGATGAAATGAATTTCCCCTTGGGGATTAATAAAGTATTTCTATTCTATTCTATTCTATAGTGTTTCAGGGACCTTTTCCCCTTTAATTGAAAATTATGAGATTGATAAACACTAAAGAAAGACAATTTTACTGGCACTCAGCATTTTTAAGTTAGTAGAACTGCTAAACAAAAGTTACATTTTCACTGCTTACTACAAATAAGTAATCTGAGCATTTGGTTTTACAGTGCTACGCTAAAAAGGTACATGAATGTTTTGCGTCAGCAAAAATACTTCATAGGATTTTTGGACGATGCATAATTATTTTACTGTAACAAGTTGCACAATGTAAGCTGAACCTCTGATTAAAAGTACAGACCTACAGATTTAATAACATGCAGGCTTCTTGGACTTTTATTGCACACACATCAGAGTAAAAGTATTCATTTAAGTGAGCTGTGGTGGTGCTGCAGCTCCTGTGAAGCTGCTAGAACTTCAACAAACCAGATATCAGCGTGTTTGCTGAAGTCCCAAAGCTCCTAATCTTTTTCTGCACAAAAAGAAAGAAATGACCAAAGCCTCATAAGGCCTCATAAGCTCATCACTAATCATAACCTTTCAGCACATTGTATTTCAAACAGTCATTTAATGCATGAACACTCACCTTTTCTACTGTTTCCTGAGCTCTTCTGGTAAAAGGCCTGAAGCCTGTCTAAGATGGCCTTTTAAGGACAGCCCTCAGGAAGTGGAAGCAACCAACAGGGAGGTGGAAGAAGGGGGGACTTGAATTTGAATTTGGACTTTGGTCTCCTTTTATTTGCCTTTGTTCAAGTTAATCCGTTCTTTGCACATGATTTCTTTTCATAGTTTGTTTATGCTTGAATACCTTTAAGTTTGTTAGAGGTTTAACGTTGTCATTAGTTTTATCCTGGGTCTGTCTAGAACTGGGGTTTTCAACCTATGGCTCCAGAGCCACATGCAGCTCTTCTGTCCTTTGCCAGTGGCTCCCTGTGGCTTTGATAAAAAAAAATTAAACAGAAATGAAAAATGGCTCTTTTTTTAAAAATGTTTTGATCTTTACATATTGTTTTAGGCTTAAAGGGATTTCTACATTCATTTTACCAGTTGAAAAAATGTGTAGCCTTTACACCAAATGCAAAATAATGTCATCTAAAATGTGCATCATTGCACATGTTCATGGCTTGGCACCTTGTTCTCTAAACTTGAGTCTCCCTGGGCTAGCTGTGGAAACCAAACCCAAAAACAGAAATGTCTCTGAGAAAAATACAGAATGTAATAGTTGCAGCTCCAGACCATATTTTTTCTTTTCTTTTTTGGTCAAAAATGTCTCTTTTGATAATAAAGTTTGCTGACCTTGGTGTATGACTAGTCCATGTGTTTATAACCCCCTGTGGTGCCTTCCTTTTCTAGTTTCTTAGGTTATATTAGGATCCAGATACTTTTGTAATTTCTTACCAAATGTTTTCAACTTTTTAATTAAGTTGAAAACTTTTCAATTCCCCCTTTTTCCATCTTTGTCATGCTGCCTTTTTACTTGGCCCCTGACGGTGATCTTGGTTAAATGAAAATGTCAAGAGTGGCCTAACCTGAGAAAACTCCTGCGCACCCAGACACCTCCCATTCAACTTAACTATGTTTCTTCGCAAAGATAATTTGTCAACACAATTGCACTGTTTGTTTTTGTTTTGTTTTTTTCAGATATGCTTGCAGTGAAGATCTAGCAGAGACGATGTTTGTAGGCTGGTCCGTCCATCACATTCAGACTGAAATAACTCATGTGCTGCAAGAATGACATATTTTTGGATTAGTGCGGAAAATACGCTCCGTAGCAGACAAAATTTCATCATAACCCACTGACAGCACTCGTTCATGTTCCTCTGGATTGTAATAACTTTTGTGATCCTCTGGCTCTTCATCCGGTGCCATGATGTTAGCCAAAGTACAGCCTCACAGAGCTGCTGGCATGGCTGGAGATCCTTAGTCTTGTTTTACAGTGAATACCAAGTGCAGCCCCAGTTCCAAAAAAGTTGTGACGAATGAACTGTAAATAAAAACAAAAGTACTACAAAGCCACGCTGTTGAAACATGTGCACAATGTGTCTTGGCACTGTCTCACTCAAACAAGCAGGGACGTCTCTGAAAAAGACATCCCTCTGGATTGTGGCACATGTGGCTCCAAAATCTGTATATACCTTTCAGCATTAATGGGGCCTTCACAGATGTGACAGTTACCCATGATGCCATGGGCTTTAACACATATACACCTATAACATCACAGATGATGTCATTTGAAGTTAGCACTGGTACCAATCTGGATGGACCTGCTGACCTGCGACCTGCTGATCCCCATAAGAAAGTGTCAACTGAACCATGCAATTCTCCTGGTGTATGGCATCATTATGACATCACATGACACTACATCAGTGAAATAGTCATCATCCAGTCTGTGGAGACCAGACCAACACCACTCCCAGCATTCCATGGGAAGAGGTCAAAGATCAGGACTAGGAGTCAGTGGACAACCAGAGAAAAATCAAGGAGGACATTCACACCGGACACCAGAGACTTCTCTCACTAGACTCCACCCACCACCTCCACCCATGTACAATCACCTGTTATAATGCGCATCCATCATTTTTTAGCACTTAATTTAAAAAATATAGTTAGTTAGTTAGTTAGTTTTTTTTCCCAAAATAAGTTATAAGTTATAAGTATGGGTGGACAAAGAGAGTGGCCTCTGTGTGTGTGTGTGTGTGTGTGTGTGTGTGCGTGTGTGTGTGTAAGCTGCCCTGTCTGACAGTGCCATATAATGGCTGATAAATGCCCATCTTTATTAGAAACCATTAATAAGGCGGAATGCCTCTCACCATCCCATCCTCTCCAAGACAATGTGTGTCAACATGAACAATTACCAGGCTGATAAAACGCACGCGGCCCCGTCTACTCCATCGCCGGGGCCCTGATAGATTATGGGGGACATTTATTTAGCTGCAGAGGAGCCCAGATGAATCCTGTAATATATCTGTTGGCCTGTGATCTCCACAGAGAGATTCTCGCTGGCTGACGGCTGGCTTTCACCAGTTTTTACTTCTTATTGCACATATGTATGATCAAAGTTTGAGCAAGACGTTGACCTGTCCTGTCTGTATTTTGGTTTCTCATGTCCTTTTGTCTCTTTCTCACTTGATTTCCGAGCACATGCTAATAACTGTCCTGTAATACTGTTGGAATTCTTCTGGAGCTTGTCAAGGATCACGTGGTAGAAAAAGAATTCTGATGTAGAAATCTGTGCAAGAGGTAAGAGATCACTAAACTCAACCGAAAGGCTAAATAACATGAGAATACTGAGGATAAGGATCTCTGACCTTCAAAATAAAAGGGGTTACATAATATTAACATAATGTTCCCATTGAATGAAAGCACAGATTAATTAAGTCAGAAAAAAAGAACGTCTTAACATGTGTCCATAGCATGTCCTGCACATAATAGAGTGAACATCAGCCAATCAGAGCAGAGTACATTGAATCAGTCCTATCTGATTATTAATGCATGTTGTGAAGATAAATCACAGACCAGACAGGGCTGACTTTATCACTAGCTAAGTGTGGCATCTGCTTGACCACAGTTATAATTTTTCTCTCTACATTTCAACACAAATATCAGTAGTTTCTGCTCCCTACATTTTCAAAACAGGCTTGTTTCTTCAGTTTTAATGCATTTGAAGGGAAATAAAAAATGGCAGCTCCTGAAGAGGTTAGCGTAGATACTGTGATAGCATCAGTACTCAAAATCACAACTGGAGAGTATTTTTTCATTGAAAGAGCAAAGAACACCACTGAAGGCTTCCCGGCGGTGTGGGCTTCGGTTCGGTAAGTTGATCTGATTGGTTGAAGTTAGCCCATGTTAACCGTGACAGATGGTTCATTCAATCACCTGCCAGAGGTTTTCTCGAAAGTGCCTGCCCTTTTCCAAACAGCTTCTATGGACAGCTTCCCAGATGGTTCCGTGTAACAAACCATCTGGTGTTGTCAGGTTATACTCGTGGGTCAGAACATCAGCATCTTCTCCATTTTAATTTTGTCGTTTTTTCTTTATATTTCGCTTCATTTTCACAATTGTATTGTTTTATTGTGACAGAAGATTAGCATAGATTAGTAGGGGATTCAATTAAAGGAACGAAACAGGACTATTGCACTCATGATCTCAGCATTTCTATGATACAGTCATAATAAAGGATTTTTTTTTTAGCTAATTCACATATATTATAAATGCAGTGTCTCTTGCAGCCCCACACTGGGATTGAGACTAACAGGACAGGCGTATTATTACCTGAAAGTCTCTAACTTTTAATCTCCTCTCTCAGTAGCTGTAGATGCTGAACGTCCTAAATTTGTCTAGTTTTGGAAGTGATCCCTTTTATTGCGCCTCTCTGTTCCTCGGGGTTCATTCTCGTCAAAGGGACTCCTCGCCGTGCCTCTCTTACCTTTCCAGAGTCTGTCCTCCTCTCCTCCGGTGAGCAACAACACCAGCACACCTCTTATTATGCCGTCAGAGGACAGCTAACAGCGCCGGAGACAAAGAGCCCCAGCTGTCAGCCCATTATTATTAAAACCTTGCTGTTTACTCTGGAGTAGTGGCCACTGTTCTTCATCCACCAAAAAATTAATGAGATCCTCTCTGCTAACATTGACACTTTGAGCTTAGCGAGCAGAGAAGCGGGGGGACTCCGAAAGCCTTTGATGAGCTAATAAGCTTTTAGTTACATAGCATCTCTTCATTTAAGAGCGCACACTGTGTCTGCGTAGGTTTACTGTCCGCGGACGCCGCAGAGGAGCAGAGGAGGAGAAACAAACAGTAATCTACTTCAGACTCATGTGCTGTGTGAAAACATTTCAGCCTCTGCACTGAATGAGTTTTATTCCTCCTCTCGCCGTGTTGTTGTGCATCCTACATGATATTGAAAAATTGTTTGGGCTCCTGAAAGTGAAATAAGAGCTGATGGCAGTCACACACCGTGCCTCCCTCGCAGATTATTGTCTTGCTTTTTACCGTGTTTGCATCTGCTGCAGGCCCTCTACTGTAAAATCATGCAATATATTTGCAAAAATATTCATTCGCCAACCAGGCTTAAGACATTGCCGTGTCAATGAGCAGCAATTGCTTGCTCACTCCAAATGGATTCTGCCAGCTAGATATCCCACTTGAGCATTTCTTCTTTTCTTTCTTTTTTTTTCCTCTTATCTGAGGCTTTTACTTTTGCGGTGCAGGTGATGCTGAATATGAGAGCATTACCTCAAGCACTCAACAGCTTGTCTGGAAATGGGCTATTTTGTTTCACAGTGAAAACAACTCGACGTTTTCCGGGAAGAGGAAGAGAAAAAAAAAGTATCCCTGATTGTTTCTGGAGAAAATATAATCCGAGAGAGAGGAGCATGTTATTGAATGCATTATCATATCCACGACAGAGCCGGTGGAGGCAAGGCCGTGCTGATAAAAGCAGTGCAGGAGGCATATTCATAATGTGCTGCTAAGCTCCCATCAGCTGAAAACCTGCTGCTTGCTGCCTGAGGACATCACTTTGTGAGGATTTCCAAATGAAACGCTGATGTGAGGTGGATGATAACTCTGCACACTCTAATTACCTCAGACAAAGCAGGGGACTGCTCTGTGGAAAAATTAAAGGGTGAATCTGCTTATTTTCACAATCAGCTGTAATTTCATGTATTTTTTCGATCATGGCTGGAAAGTTGAAAATAACTGTCCTCAGTTTAGTCCCGTGAATATATCAACCCAGTGTCTTCAATCTGCATACAGATAACATGACTCGCAGGTTATACAGCAGTCCTTTGCTTTCAGGGGGAACTTTGGCACTTTTCATGTGGATGCATATCAATTCCTAAGAAAACTGAATATTTCTGCTAACGGAAGGCCTACATGTACCACGATGCATTGCAAGCAAGCTGTGCTGCTAGCCTATAACTATTACTTTGTTGGCCAAACCATAGTGTTAGATGAGCAAAATAATTTTACAATAGAGTATTGTAAAGTCCCGCGACCCTCACGGATAAGCGGTTACAGAAAATGGATGGATGGATGGAGTATTGTAAAGTTCTGTTAGAGTCAAGATTTATTATTTTTGTATTCATTTAGTTTTGTTAATCATTTTTCACATAACTTTTATCTTTTTTTTTTTAATTTTTATTTGTACTATGTGTGTTATAATACGAAAATGTTTGATTGAGTAATGAATAATGATAACATGATAATATTTTTATATGAAGAAACTTTAGCTTTAGTCTCACAAATGAAAAAATCCTTGTTAGGTCATATCTAGAATTACCCCGATTACACAAGTCAGTCAGCTGGTTAACTTGCATATCTGCCTCCTGATTGGGTCATGTGAGAAAAGAAAAACAAAACAAAACTGAAAAGTTGCTAAATGTGGAGCTAGGACCACAGTCTCACCAGAAAATACTTCTTGGTGTGCCTGTTAAAGGGTTAAATTCTCTTCACTACAGATCTTAAATGAGTCTGGACAGACATGGGGAGGCATACAACCATGAGGCGGTAATTCTAGTTACTTGTGTTTTTCAGTTCACCTGCTTGTGTGTATTTGTGTGTGTGTGTGTGTGTGCATGTGTGTGTGTGTGTGTGTGTGTGTGTGTGAGAGGTCCTCAACAGTACAGTGCTCTCCTCTTGGTGTGTGTTTAAGTGGAGCAGTTACCCCTCACTCGTTAATTCCCCCAGATTAGCATATTGATGACAGTCAGGAGAGGATTGTACATGCCTCCACCCCAGACTGCTGCAAGGAGCTGAGGACAGCCACCAGGCCCTGGACATGCTTCTGACTGTGTGTGTGAGACACACAGAGAGAGGGACTGGAAGCAGTCGTGTTAATTTGTGGAGCTGCGCTAGCGTTCGGCTCTGTGTAGTACACACTGAGAGACATGGGGGTAGTTGTGCGTTTTATGGAAATTGCCTTCATGCCAGGATGCCAAGTTGATCTCAGGCACAACATGCCACTGAGGCTCTGTGGAAATGCAATCAGTCAGCTCCGACAGGGGTCCCCGAATTCATTTGAAACTGCAAATCTCAAAATTGGCCGAAGGAAATTGGGTGAGACCAAGCTGGTCAAAAGCATCAACATTGATTTGCCTTTCAAAAAAAAAGAAGAAGTAATAAAAAAAACAAAAAGATAAAACAACAACAAAAAGCCCAGAACATTCTGACAACGAGAAGCCGTCTAACAAAATACAAAGACACGCGCACCTTAAAACTGTTGAGAGACGAGCAATTACAGTGAAGCTGTGCAGAGAGAGAGGGTAGAGAGGAATATTTTAAAATTGATATCGGGGAGCTCGGCTTCAGGAGAGTACAGGGTAGAGTGCTGTCATGCTGCTTTGAGAGCAACAAGGTCAAATGAAAATGACTGGTTTGATACAATGTCAACTACTGACACCACAACTATGAACATGTCTCCCTCAGATGATGCCAACAGCCCACACACGATCCCAGCTTTGGAGTTAAAAAGGGAGATTTCCAGAGTCATGTGTTATAGATTTTTGTTGGTCAGGGACTTAAAAGCCATTGAGCCACGGCCTGTAATTGCAAACTTTAGAGGTAGTTTACTTCTTTGTATTAATACTTCTCACTGTACACTCAAGGAGTCAGCATTAGATTACATCAGCCAGATACACTGCTGAAATCTGCTCGTGAGTCATTATTTTAGCCGACAGAATCCACCGTCGTCAGTTAGAAATGAGAAGCTGCTTTTGTTTACGTCTCTAAGGAAGGCGGTGCGGAGGCCGGTGCTTAGCAAAGGGTCAATTAACCACTTTATAGATCGATTTCAGTTAGTATTTATAGGGAACATACCTTAGCATATCTAATAAATGGGGACTATGTTTCCTCAAATTTTTGAGATGAACTACACATAGCACATTACACTTTTTCTAACATCAGCATTAACAACAACACTATCAACACTACCCAGTGAGTTGGGGGCGGGGTTAATAAATAATAATAATAATAATAATAATAATAATAATAATAATAATAATGAAAGCAAAATAATTCATAGGGCCAGCAAGGAGCAGTCCCTCCAGGATTTCACCAGCCTTTTTTGGGATTGCTGCAGCCTAAAATGCCTGATTTCACAGCAGCTTTTCAAGAAAAAACTTGTGATGCATGTTGCGATGCTTTGAGGCATTTTTAGCAATGAAATTGCACAACCAAATGAAAATTACAAAAGAAAGATGCAATTCTTTTTTTTTATAGTTCATTAAAAAAGCAAATTGTTCCAGAGAGAATAAAACCATTGTGAGTGTTCTAACGCACGCTACCAAAACGGCTCAAATTCTAGAAATGATAGAAATCTGCTTCGATTGGTCACGTTTGCAGAAAAGTTGTGGTGTTTGGACAAAATTGCGAGTTTGTACAGAATTCACAGGGACTGGTTGAATTTGAATTGGTTGAAAATTCATTGTAACTTCATGGAGGGAGTGAAGGAGGCAAATGTGATTGCATTCCTTCAGTTACCTGGAAAACTCTCCTCCAGTTGGTCTGTCCTAAAGATGGCAGTGAGCGGGTTAGACATTGCTGTTTTGATACATAGTGATAAAAAACAGTCAAAAATTGAGGGCAAGAAGCCAGTCAGGGATGGATGGAGGTAAATGGTTAAAAGAATGTATGCCTCAATCTCAATCTACCTGGTGCAATATCTAAAATCTTTAATAAGGTTGCAGGTAAGGACTTTTTCCTTAAGTGTGTCACTGAGGTGGTGAAAATTCCCATAAAGCTATCCTGTTTCCACAAACAAGTATTACATTTAGGTAAAATGATGTTTAGCCACAATTTGTCACCACATAATTCTTTATTTCGGAACAACAGGGTTATAACCATATAAATTCCATATTCAAATCTGATTGGTGGGACATTGGGTTAATGTTTGTCTATGATCTGTTGAAACCAGATGGACCCTTGTTTTCCTTTGCAGACTTCACCACAGAATATAATATTATTATCTCATAAAAAGGGTACAACAAATTCTGCAAAGCAGTTCTGATTCCTTTACTCAGCCTGATACAAAGCAGTATGCAGTTGCACCATTTCCACCCTCTCTGATAAAAAATGTGATAACAGATCAATAAGTCTGGTTTTTAAACAAACAAATTCGGATGCCTTCAACTCTTCAGCTCTCCCTCAGTCAGTGTTCATGTAGAATTTTGCCAACTACTTTTGGTCACTGATAATTATTTAGAAAAAGACCAAAAAGCCTAAAAGACTGTACAGATGTGTGTCTCTGTCCTTGCTTTGCTAATGCCTTGCTCCTTTGTGATCTCTTTTTTTGTTTGTCTGTTTTACTTTTGCCTTTATTTTTATATATCATTTTTCTGATTTTCAGTTAGACTACTCTATTGTTTCCTGTTTATATTCTGTTGCTGCAGTATCATTTCCACCATTGATGTTTGTCTCCCAACTTTTATATAATGTGTCCCTGTCTTGCTTTATATAATCTAAATAAAGTTTATTGAGAAAAAGGTGTATGGATTTTTTTTTAAATTTATTTATTTATTTTGCATTCTTTAAAAAAGATCATTTTTGTATAGCACACAGTATGAAAATTATAATCCTAAAAGCTGCACCAGTATATATTTTTTAATTTCACAATGGATGACATGACTAGTTATATTAAGGACTAGGTAATACAGTCCCTGTTCGCTCATACCTTGAGACCTTGCTGTTGTGAGTGGGACACAATGTCTCAGAGTATTTCAAGTAGGTGCCCTCCTTCCTCAATGTTTCACTGATGAGTCCACTACACATTGAGCGCAGTGGTTCACAACCATTTTTCCTTGGAGTCTCCCACCCAACATCTATCTAAGAAAAGCTGAGCCCATTCAGCCACTTTTAAACTGGCCACTCACACCCAAAGAATAGTGATTCATTCTAAAGCTTTGGTATAAAAAACAAACATAAATGATAATTGTAATTATAATCTTAGAACCTTTACCTTTGGTAAATGTTTCTTTTCTAGTATGAGCTTAACAGTCTTTCTTTTAACAACCCAACAGAGTCGGCTTACACACTCATCCTTACCAAAAGAACAATGATTCATTATCACAGAACATAGGTCACTGAGGTGTTCTTCTAAGTAGCCAACTATTTATGAGGGTCCATATATTAATGCTAATAATGGTTAAAAACCCACTAAAAACAACACTAAAAATAATGAAAAATCCAAATATCACTGTTAAAAATCATCAAGAACCCAGATATCAATTTTAAAGATGGTTAAAAAGCCAGATATCACAGATGCAATGACATAGAGCTGTGCCTGGTGGACAGACCGACAAAAGAAACCCCTCATTACATTATGTACAGTAGGTGTTGAATTTGTGGAGGAAAACGGAATTAGAGGGATTTGGGGGTCTTCAGAGGTTCTCATGAGTGAGTTTTCTTCTTTATGGGACATTTATAAGTGAAAGGAAACCCTCATTCAGTGGGGAGAATCTTTGAAACAGACTTGACTGATCACTGATCACTAAACTTTTAATAAGGAAAGACTTGCACCATTTTCAGGAGATAAATTTTTTGGTTAGATGCAACTTTCCTGCAATTTCCATCACATCCAAATTGGTGATACTGAATCTAACAACTAACCAAATAAGTGATGACTGGTCCACAGCTCTGCTCCAGTCTCACTGTAGGTGTCAAGAGGCCAGGAGATGGAGTCCCTGGTTTCCTGGCCACCACACCTGTTCGTTACTGCTGTGGCAAAATCTAGTCTTGCTGGGTTGAATTATTGGTTGGAAGAAAAGGATTCCTGGGTGAGCGGGCCGATGCAAACCCTCACCTCTCACGGTTAATTGAGGCACCAACAGAGAAGTGGCACTGAAGGGCCTGTGAGATACTGTTGAGTTGTTGGGTTAGAAAGCCCAGTTCTGACACCAATTACCACCTTCATGGCAGAAACTCTGACCAGAGGTACATTCTGGATTCTGCTCGACACAGTAATGCAGGTGGAAACATTTCGACACAGTCACCCTCCACAGCCTTCTCTTATCCAAATTAATTTGGTTATTTCCCCGTATTTCATAATTACTGCATATTTTCTCAGGGTCAAAGTAAGATAACGGAAAAGCAGCAAAGATATTTCTACTGGCTGGATTTTCATGGACCTTAGTGAAAGTGTTCATTCTCCCAAAACCACACCTTTCTCAAGTGCCACTATCACCCAAAATGTCCACTGCTGATTGTCATGAAATCTAACAAGCATATTTATTCTCCCCTGAGGTTGATCCCAGATGCACTTTACCTCCAACTACACCACCAACTCCACACCCTTACTTCCTACGTTCTTACAAGTGCTCATTGGCTTTTTTTTATGCTTAACGTTGGCCTTGGACGTTAATTGTGAGGTGCAGAATCGATCAAATACGCATGCAGCTCCTTGGAACACTGTCATGGCTTTTGGCTTTAGACTATCAGAGCTCTATTTTCGAGCAAACACAAAGCCAGCTGCAACACAATTGTAGCAATTTTGTCAGGTGACATTCCATTTTGTTTGTTCTTGTGCCTGGTTGGTAATTCCTGGTTCCAAACAAACCCATTTGCACCAGGGTGAGTGGACTCGGAGAGCCAAATGACAAAAGCAGTTTTTGTGGCTTTAGTTAGCGTCACACGCACAGTCCTGAGTCACAGAACACATCTCATGTGAGGTGAGTTTTTCCTCTGTTTTGTTCTCAAATTTTGCATCTAATAAGATCAAAATGTTGCCAACCCTGTAAAATTAGCCTTAAATACCTATACCAGACAAAGTAAACTGAAAGGTATTAAACCATTTGGAGCGCATTCTTGGTTTTGGCTCCTTTTAAAGTCATTTAAGTGGCTTATTTCCCACACTCAGAATCACAGTAAGTGCTACAGGCAGTAATATAAGTTCTTTATTTCCACCTGAATATGCCTGCAGATGACCTATAGCGACCTATAGCGAAAGTGCAATGGAACCATAGCGTTTAGCCTTACCTTATCCCAAGTTCAAATTTAATAAGAATGCTACAGATTTCTAAGGGTATATCTCAGGCCATTTGGAGACCCCCAAACCCCCCAGCTTCAGATTAACATAAGCCTCACCACATTACAGTGCTTTTTCCCTCTGTGAAACAAATTTTTGTCCATATAAATGTGTTAAATCAAGTGCTACGGAGGACAAAAAAGAAACTCACGGCAAACTTTGTTGAATTTACATATTTCTCCTGTTTGGGCTTTAAACAACACATTAAAGCTATAGTTGGTAATCCTGTTCAGAAACACTTTTTGTTATATTGGGTGAAATGGTCCTTCCATCCTGAGAGTAGTCAATACATAATGTATTCAGAAAAAGGAACGAAAAGAATCAGACCTCTGTGTCAGCTGCAGGCCTGTAAAAACTCTGACCAATCCCTGCCATTCGGTCCAAATGGAAAGAACCAATTAGATGCCTTCATGTCTCGTCCTGCCCACGCCCCCCTCTGTCCCTCCCTCCTCCCCGTGCGCACTCATCACGTTTCACTGATGCTGGAAATATTCAGCACACTCCTCAATAGAAATACCAGGTTAGCAGGAGAATAAGTTCATAAGCGTACAATGGCAGAGAAAACGCAGCCAAAAATACCACTTCCAGCGTTACTTGTAACGGCTCGCCCTGCTAAACAGGCAAAGAAAAGAAAGCCGGAGGCAGAAAAAGGCTGCGATGAAAAATGCTCTGGATAAAGCTAGAGGACAAACCAGAGTCAACATGGTGCAGCCTTTGAGCGGTGGAGACAACTGAGGCATCTGAAGGGCCTGAAAAGTGATGCAGAGGTTGCTGTCTTTCTGTTGGACAGGTAATTATTTGTTTTGCTTCAGGAGGATTTGTTATTTTCATGAAATATGTAACGTTTGCCAACTTAGCTACTTTTGTAGCTTGTATTAGCCCAATGCTAACATTAGCTTCTCTGTCGGTGTAAGACGGTCGTTGGTACATACTGCTTATCTAACTTATAGGATCTGTGCTTCCAGCACGGAGCATTAAGCATTTTTACTCGACGTGGGGCGTGGCTTTGGACAGAGCACTGACAGGAGGGGGAGGAGGGGGTGGAGCTTAGAGGAGGTGCCACTTTCAAATCTTGCTAGCTCTCCAACATTACCAACTATAGCTTTAAAACTGCACAATAGTAATTTTGTGGATTTTGTCGGCTATACAAAGCACCAGTCATCACTACAGTCTGTTCTAATTGGTTCTTGCTTTATACAGGAGAAGCGAAGCTTGCACTTCCTTTCAACACTCTTGTTGGCTATTTTAGGCTGTAGACTACAGTTGGGCCAATGCATGCCATTGTCCATTGCGATGGCTGACAGTCATCAGCCACTGAGCCTCTACCATCTTAATAATATTGTGATTTGAGGTAGTGTGTGAATCATGAATCTTAGCTCTCCAAAGATACACAGCAAGAGTAACCACTGTTAAAAATAGCAGTTTCACTTAACAGTCCATATACTGTGGAATTATTGAACACTCTAAAAATTCAGCTTTTAATGCGACTTAGTCTGTTGTAGCAGAATAACAGCTGACTCTTAGAACAGTGTTTGTACCACCTCAGACAATATTGAGCTCTCCAAGCACCACCCTTACTTTTTTGTCCTAGCAGGTGCTGTGGAGACTACACTGACACTTCTTCAGTAGCCACTAGCCCTCAGTTCACTGTCGTCCACTTCATTTTCAACACAGCAGCTCAAAATATTCTCCTCCTGATCTGCACTTCTTTTAGTAATACTTCCCGTCTGGAACCACAAGTGTTCCACAGTGTTTTTGAAGCATTTATTTTCAGTCTCTTCATTTTACCTCCTCTCACTATCTTGCCATCATAGTTTAGCTCAGAACTACTGGTAGTCATGGATGATGTGTGTGCACGCTACGTGCATGATCAAGCAGGTTGATAATGAAACAAAAATACAGGAACGTCAAAGCTTATTTTAACTTAGATTTCAGTTATCTCATAGTTTTTTCATATTTTCATTTGAAATTTTGTAGCATTTTGATAGTATTATGTCTATTTTTTTTATTATTTATTTCAGTTTCAGAAACTATTTCTGATATTCCTCCTCCTACCACTAGAAGGATCTTCTAGGTGGTGGTACGTAAGTTTGAGATTCAAGGTCTTAAAACACATAGCCTACATTTTGTAGAAAAACTACACAAGACGGTGGTGCAGTTGACATTAGTGCATTCAGTTTTGGTGACAGTAGAAAGTAGTTCTGGTGGACTCTAAAGTAGTTCCAGTAGATTCTACTGCAGAAAGAAAGTAGTTCCTCCATGAACGTGCTCACAACAAGGTGTGTGGATTATCTTGAGTAACCAGGTCATTATTTTTGGAAAGAGACACTGGTTTTGAATTTTTCACATGTATTTGTTTGGTTCTATGAGCACCACAGCCTGAGTGCCTTTTAGTTCCATTATATTGGAGAGAAGGAAGACATCTCTGTCGCTATCTCCAAAACTCTGCAACTCAAACCAAAAGCATCTAGTTGGATAAATACACTACATACATAATACAGGTCAGAGGAAAAATATGTATTTTTGAGGGGTGAACTGTTCCTTTAAAAGTATAACATTTAACATTTTGTTAATCACTTATGATACACTAGAAGCATTATGGTGGTGTCTGTGTGTGCAGGGACCCTTTTCCCTTTTTTTTCCCTTACCTTTTGATGCACTTTTTCTGTTTCCTTTTTTATACACAACAGAAAGTCAACACCAACAAGACATCTGAACTGGAGCTTGAGATCTGTTGTCCCTGTCACTGCCAACTCTGACTGCTTGGTTAATAGAGGGAAAACCCAACCCTAATGCAGATTGAGGGTCGAGTTTATTTTGTTTGTCTGCAAAACACCTGTGGACTTTGACAGGAAAACTCCAAATCTCCCGAAATCAAAATCTCATAAACAATGGAAGTGAATGGTGACCAGTTTTCAAATGTAAAAAACAACTGAAAAAAAAAAAAAAAAAAAAAAAAAAAAAAAAAAAAAAAAAAAAAAAAAAAAAAAAAAAAAAACATCAAATGCCTCCATACTGCTCGTCTGGCATAATCCAAGTCTCCTAAAGCCTCAACATGCTGTTTGCTGTTTTCAGACAGTGTGCATGTGCACATGAACGTGGCTCCAAGCTAAAGATCTACAGTGAAGATTCAGGATAAAAACATGGTGTAAATAACATCTTTCAAGTCAACCTGGCATGTTGGGGCTTTAGGAGACTTGGATTACACCAGACGAGCAGTATGGAGACATTTTTTATTTTTATTCTGTTGTTTTTTTACGTTTGAAAACTGGTCACCGTTCACTTTCATTGTTTGGGAGATTCTGCAACACTGTTTTCCTGTGAAACTCCAACAGTGGTCTGAGGGTGAGCAGATAATGACTGAATTTTCATTTTTGGATGAACTAGCCCTTTAAGAACAAATGTGGGTCTGTAATCAGGTTCAAGCTGAAATATGCAAATGAGGGACCGGTTCTGGTCAATTTCCGACAGAATTTGGGCCTTGTCGGGCTCTACTTTTCAGGCCAGATTAAAGTTCTAATCTGAACCATTTTAAAATAGCTCAGTTGCTCTAAATGATCAGATCTGAAGATATTAAACATGTGCTATCACGAGTATCAATCCAACATGATCAATATCAGACATATCAGTTAAAGCCCGGCGCTGACAGCATGAGTGACTACTAGAGGAGGAACACTTTGATTACTGCGGGACCTGCTGAGGGAAGCAGCTCATCTGGCATTTGGAGTGAAATCTGGGATTAGTGCAGATTGGGGAGATTTACATCACTGTAGCACCTGTAGCTTGGCATTTCAGAGGCTCACACCGACTGTATCACAGTTACATTCTCAGCCTCATTCACATCTGTTAGAGCAAACCGCACTCACGCTGGGAGAGGCAAGAGGCAGAGAGCTACAGATGGTGGCTTGGTTTTATTACTACACATCAGCGACACAAACAGGTGCCACTATATATTCTGCTCCTCAGTGAGAGAGTCCTTTGAATTAGCAGGACTGATACTGAAATACTGAATACACTGTCAAAACGGACTGCAATAGATTTTTGAGTTTTGAGCCCAACTCAAATTCTTAAGTTTTTTAAAAAGTTCTACTAACGACTGTTGAGATAATTTCTTCATTAGATAAACTTTACAAACTCAAGACACTGTTTGTTTAAATATTGATTAATACATATATTTGAATATTTTCAATTAAAACTATTTAATTTTCCAGGCACTAAAAATAAGACAAATCAGTTTTGCACCAATTGTTGATTTTTTTTCTTTATTTTCTTTTTTTTATTTTTTCAGTTTCTACAACTCTACTTTAAAGTTTATGTCAAAACTTAGCTGAGTATGAGTTGAGCTAAAAAAAAAACAAACACTTTTTAATATTGTCTAATCTCAAATATTTTTTTTACAGTGTAATTAAATAACTACTAGTGGTTCCATGTCAGGACTGATCGAAAATTAAACTGTGTCATAGTTAAATACTTTATATACAACTTGAAAAAAACAAACAAGTATTTTAAGAAAAAGCTCTCTTCTTGTTTAATATAAGTTATTCAGTTACCGTAATTAAATCTCCACACAATAACGACCCATCTTGACTATAACAGAGTGACCAGATATGTGTGTTTAACCTCTGAGCCTCCATGCTGCCTGAACACCAGTGCAGGGCTGCAGCTGCTTTGGTTCACACACACATTTCAGTTGTCTTGTAAATACTATGACTTTTCCAAAGTGGAGGTTTAAATCTAAAGGTGACTGTGTTTTTGCCATCAGGGCCCCTCGTCTTTGAAACAACCCGCCCGAGGAGAAAAGGCTGCAGAATCACTGACATCTTTTAAATCACTTCTGAAAATCCATTTTTATAGACTTGCTTTTATGTGATGTTGTCTTTTTAATCTTTTATTTTTTTTCTATCAATTCATATGGACTTTTTTATTATTATTTTATTTATATGTATTTTTATTGACATGTTTTATTTTTTGTTGTTACTGTTCTTATCTCTTTTATCGTTATGTCTTATTTCTATGATGTTTTTTCTTTTTCTTTCAGTTTTACCTCAAGTTATAGCTTCACTTTGTCTTGCTTTTGTTTGACTTCACTGTTTTGGCTTTCTGTTGCTCATTGGGTATTCTACTCCTGATTTGTCTGTCAAAGCACTTTGTAAACTCTTTTTAAAAGGTACTATATGAATTAAGTTATTATTAGCATTTTTTAAAGCAATTATGCATATCTTGTATTGCCTATAATGGTCTAGTTGTGTCTACCTATTGTTTTTGTCCTTCATCTCAAATAAGTAAGTGAATAATTCATCATTATGATTATTATTATCATTAGCATGGATGCGGTCAAAGTTGGGGGTGCTGATAGTTAGTCTATAATGACGGTTTTACAAAAAGGTGCACAATATTCATGTTTTTTGGGCTTTTAGGTTATTTAAATGTCCAACATAACTTCTAAATAATAACATATATCTAATAAGTTAAAAATCTACTATTATAGATAATACAGTATCTAGGCAGGACGAGGGGAGGAGGACTCTGTTTTTACATGGATGATGCTTCATGCTCGAACATAACCACAGTTGATGGACAGTGGGACTCATGCAAGAACATTTTAGTCGTGTCGGAGTGTCACTGAAATAAAGAAGAAACGTCTCGATATGAAAATGACTTAAGAAAAGGAGATCGAAGACAGAATACGTGAGGATGTTCGCCTGGACAGAGACTTACCTCGCCTCGCCCATGGTGTTTTGTGTATATTATGAGGGAAGTACAACTCTAATTTCATTGTACAATGCTGTGTTATAAAATGATAATAAATGTCCTTTAATCCCTGAATCATTGAATAATTATTAACAATAATTTACAACAATTAGAGAATGTTTCACGCTACAGCACAGAGCAAATTTCAACATCAACATACTGTATGTGAAAGCAGCCACAGCAGCTACACAGTCACATGAACTAATACATGAGAACTACAAGGAGACGAAGAGGGAGAGACAAACGTTTGTGGACACAGGCAAGATACAGTAGTTTATAGTAATACAGTGCTGTGAGGATACTGACAAGTCAGACAAGAGGAGATAACCAATACAATGTTGATCTATATGTCTGTCACTGTTAACACAGACTCCAATCTGCAGTGTATTGTGCCCTACATGTGTGTGTCGCAGAGGCACTGCACTGATGTTGGTCGGTTAGTCGGTCCACCGCTTTGAAACATGTCAGCAGCTACTAGATGGAATACCGTGGCATTTGGTACAAACATTCATGTTCTCACCAGGACTAATCGTGGGCCCTTTTTCACCAAATAAGACCTGGTTCTTGAACCAGTGCCATTTAGTGTCTTTGGAACATTGGTGCTATCTAGTGAAACAGCCCACATTTCCACCAGTTTTGAGTGGAACCGATGTAATCAAGGGTGTAACAACCTGTAGACTATGACATGAAAACGTGCTACTTTTTTATTCCAGCTGTGGACCAACTTTTCAGGATCCGAAGCAGTTCATTTTTGATGGAAATGCTCCGAACTGTTCAAAATTAGGTTCTTGAAGATGGCCAGTTCCCTGTTGGTGGAAAAGGGCCCCATGATGACTCTGCTCTCTCGTGCCATCGGCAGGTCAAAGTTTGCGCAGGCATAGCTCTCAGACGAAGAATCCTAATGACTGCGGTGATTCCCTGATGTTTCCTCAAGAGCCACATTTGTAGCTTTCAATGTCTTAACAAGTGTTGGATGGATTGCCATGAAATTTGAAAATGTGCTGTATTCAAGAATAACGGCTCTAGTCTTGTTACTCTTCTTATGTCTGTATTTGATGTGGTTTGAGTGTTGCACTCTGACTTTGTCGGGACGGCAGTCAGAGTGCAAGTCTTGGAGAGATAATATTTTTAGAGATATACCAGTGAACCCTACACAGGACCCATGTCTTTCAATACATGACCCCTGAACAATCACTAACAACCAGGTACTTCTAAAAGCAACAGTACACAAGAAACACTAAACATACAAGACTCTGAATTCCACCAGAGTGTATTATACAGTCAGTGCTCAATACAAAACCCATTTCAACTATCAATGAATGACAAAAAACTCCTCCTCAGGAACCCAAGAAGCAAACAAAAATACTCAGTTTGAGCCTCAATGAAAATAAACCCAAGTGAAGTGAAGACCAGCTCAGTGATTCTCGACAACGTAACCTCCCTCAGTCTGGCCATTACGCTGTTGTTAACTCCAGGGAAAGGCCAGTCTGGGAGCAGGGCGGCTTGATGGAGGGTCCATGGAGCAGAGTAATCATGCTCAAACTGGAGGTCGGAACCCCCAGTGGGGTCACAAGATTATTCCTGGGGGTCACTAGTTGGTTGTGGAGAATAAAATAAAATATTTTAACAAGCAAAATGAAATGAGATCCAGGAAGCAGCACGAAAATCACAATTACCAACATAAACCACCATGAACTGACACTAACACTAACAAAATGTAACATTTGCATTTTGTAACATAAAAAAACAAACGTAAGAGACTACTCAGTCCAGCACTAGGTATGATGGGAAATAAGGCCCATATCTTAGCCTGGGAAATGCTTATTATATTACATTGCCCTTAGAATAGACTTAATACAGTATATAGAGTGTTTGTGAGAGTGTGAATGCACATAAGTTCTGATCTGACACACTCAAAAAATCTCTTTGATTTAGGCACTTTTTTGCCACAGTTTTGTGCTTAACCAGCTATAGCCAGTCAAGCAAACAGGTGACTGGACAGGAAAGGTAGACTGTGTCCCAAGGTGGGTCACCTGAAAGTCTGACTGCAGCACATCAACTAGGAAACACAAGGGAGAGCATTTCCAACAGAGCCCCGAGCTCCCACCAGGCTTCAGAAATATCACTCTGACTTTCTGCAATATGGATTTTTTTGGTAGGGTCATGAACACCAACCTGATTATTCAAAAAGTCTGAGAACCACTGGAGTGGATCTGATGCTGTCAAACAGGTGAGCTAATCGACAGTCCTTGTCAGGCCTCTTTTACTGGTGTCCTTTTTGATTTAAAACACTGGCAATTGGTAGAGGCTGTGCAGCTGTTGGCTGCCAAGCAGTGGCGCCTGCAGAAATTTTTCATAGGGGTGGCCAGGTGGGGCCACTTAAAAGTCATAATTTCAGGAATTTTATTTTACTAGTACTATTATTACTATCTTTTTTTTATTATACTGTAGTATATAGGCTAGCAGAAAACTATCAGAGAGACTTGAGGAAGCGCCTATTGATAAACTTGTTGTCTTTATTGTTATATTTAATGTTACTAATGATCTAATGTGCATTTTTTAATTTTTTTTTTTTTTTTTAAATTGGCTAGTTATCATGTTATCATTATTCATTTACGGTTTACATTATTGCAATCAAAACAGAAAAAGCAGGTACTTCCAGATACAAACAGAAAAAAAAAAAAAAAGCACAGCAGTGCTGCTCTAACAGGTTGCTGTAGCAGCACCTTTTGGCACTTAAAAAGCACATGT
>JAJHUR010093431.1:0-58217 GCA_027495735.1 Lutjanus campechanus | reverse complement strand
AAGTTTCAAAATATAGCAAGCACTTAAACTTATATCGATTTTTTTATATCGAATTTTTAAGTTTCTAAAATATGCTTACTGCTCCCCTGCTGCTTCTCTCTGCTTCTCCAAACTGCCATCGATTGTAGGAAATACACTAACTATTGATAAGTACCTCATACAACCACACATTATATAATCCATACTATCACTTTAATATTCACTGAATGAAAACAAACACAGTAAAAACATGTCCCCTTTCAGAATATGAGATTGTAGACAAAGCTTGAACCATATCTCCTTCCACATCCAAGTTACAATAATTTCCACTACTGATACACCTGTACAGTAACAACTACAATATACTAAACTACTTATGTACGTAGATGTATCTCCAGTATAAAATGATGACCATCTCTCCAACATATAATTATACACAAGGATAATCTTATGATTTTGCAGAACAAATTAAAAATATGATGCTGAAATGACAAGTAACAATTTTTTACGTTCTTATATAAGAAAGTCACCGAGATGTTTTCTGAAAATATTTCCATAGACCTACTCATCAGACTGACAATTTTTCATCATGACCTAAACTGAGTGCAAGTCTACAAGTCAAGTACAAATCCTGAGGAACAATAAACAACACAAATTTGACATGACAGACATTACTAATGTTACTCAGATTCATTACATTTCATTTTTTGAGGATTATGTGCATGGCATTTTGCCTGGGCTCGCTGACAGTGACGAGGGACAGGAAATGTGGGGAAGGAGAGAGTGGGATGACATATGCCAAAGGTCCGTGGCCTGATTCAAACTCTCCACCTCACACTGACATGCAATGCACCTCAGACCGTGATTCAAGCAGTATGTCCCAGATTTATACCATTTGACAGATGGAGTAAACCGTCGTCTCTGAAAAATCCACATATTGCAACTGGCTTCGCTCCATAATGAGGGTATCTCCAAGCATGTACGCCATGTGCATACTTGTGCCGAGTGTGAAATTATATCAGCCAAAGTCAAATAATTCTGAAAAACAACCCCATATTCTTTTTCTAACAAGCTCCCAATTAAATCAGCATGGAGAATGTGAGGAATTGTTGACAAAAGTGACTCAGCGACAATAAAACATACATATACTAGCTGTCAAATCACCTACCATAAAAAAGCAATATAAAATCATGGCTTATTAGTGTAATAAATTTTAGCGATTTGTCATGAATGCAACAATTAAGCTGATTCACAATGTAGTTCTGGATACTTCACTGCTGATTTTCACTTACAATTGCAATTACGCCCATAGATATGGAGACGGGTAACCGGCTTGCTGCTAAAGTCATTCAGTTATGATTACAATTTTGATTTCAAGTATTTCAAACTTGTGCTAACTCAAAATACCACATACATTTGTCAATGGCACATGTGTAACAACTGACAAAGAGGATTTCTCTACCTGCTGGCCACAGCTTGAAAGACTTCTATCTGGATGTTTATAGTGTTTGTGCAGAGTGAAAAGCCTGCCTGTGGGAGGTTAAAAGAAGTGCATCTTGAAGCTGATGTAATGAAGCTGTAATGGCATTTCCTTTGATGACAGAACAGCATTCCTCCTGGCAATGTATGCATTAAACAGGTGAGTCAGTGTGAACAGAATGCATGTACACAGGCGTACAGTATGTTTTTTCGTTTGACAGAAAAAGAGCATATGTTTTTGTCAATTGTGGATTTTCAGGTCGTATCCTAAAAACCAACGACCCTGAACTTAGTCCTGTAAGGAAGAGTTGGCAACATATTGATTGGTTCACCTTGGTAACGTTTTACAAGTACTTTTGAAAAAAAGAAAAAATGCAGGATGTGGGTATTTAAAGCCCCATGGGCGTACGCTATGTTTATAACATACACACGAGAAAACAGCCCTGCTAAAGCCTGCCAAGACTGTGAATTAGCTGTTCACGACATTTCTGCGTAGACATCCGATAGCAGCAAGCATTGAATATTGTTTAGGTGTTTATATATTACTTATAACAAGCCAGACACAACTAAGAAAACGCATGAGTTCCAAAGGCTCATCCCATTTATAACACATGAGGATACATTATTCATTGATACTAACACTTTTTAAATTGTAACTGCAAGATGGTCACTGTAGCCCTACCCCATGCCTTTAAATGAGAAACTTTTAATTGCAATTGGAAAAAAAATCTAAGAGCAATTTTTGCTTTTACCTGCATAATCATTTATATTTCATGAGCTGCTAATTGACTCCTTCATATTATCTGTGTCTTCCGGCATGCTAATCCTTAGGAGAGATCAGCACAGATGCATAGGGGTGGGTATGCATGAATCACCACGGTCTGCTATTGATCCCTGCTTCTCATTGAAAAACAACTTAATGAACATTCGCCAAGGCGTCACACAATGCATCAGCGTGTTCCAGCAGATAAGTGTTCTCGTGGATTGACAAGAGGAAAAATAAGAGGCTGGTGGACACCAGAGTCCAGTCAGGGCAGGATCCATAGATTTATTGATCCCATCTCTAGATAAGAGATGCGAGAATAATGATGCTCTGAACGCTTGAGCTGGGATGGCCCAAATCCTCGGAGATTGGGCAGGGAAGGCATTGCAAGAGGGGGAGTTGGGACTGGGCTCGAAGTTGAAAAGCCAATTTGTGAAGTTCTCTCCTGATGCAAGCACGTCATTAGTATTGAACAATGTTGACATCCACCGAGACCCTGTAGAGCCTCTCAAGAAGAAGGGTTTCTGCACTCTGAACAGACACTGGTGGGCATGTTCAAAATATCGACACAAAAATGCCTCGAATGCCCCTATAATAGATAAAACATGATAAAATGATCTTTAGGGTCAAAATGGGGTAGAGTGCCCCTCTAGGTTACCTTTCCAGTGGAGAAAACATGATAAAATGCCCACTAGGGTGCCCTTCCAGTGGACAAAATGGGGTAAAGTGCCCTCTAATCGGCCCATCAAGTGGAGAAAATGTGATGAAGTTCTCTCTAGGGTGCCCTTCCAGTGAAGAAAACCAAATTCACCAAATATGCATTACGACTTTAGTACCCCACTGTGAATGAACCTTTTTATTTTTTTGTCCCTGCCCCTCAGACAGCCCGAGTCCGCCACTGTGACCAGAGATATGTAAAGCTACAGCTCTCTTCACAGTGCCAGCATTCATTAACAAGTGAAAGATGAAACTTAAATTGATGACCTTTGCAGCCACACAAATGCAACTCCCCCAAGGAATATCTAAAAATAAAAAAAAAAAAGAATGAAAAAATAAGCATCTTTACCTAACTATTTCAGAGCACTTGGTTCTCCCCAGCTCCAGCCCTAAAGGCCAGGAGAGTTATCCTCTGTTCCCTCTAAAGTACACTTTGTCCCAGTTTCTTCACCAGATGGGCACACTTTTTAACTACTGAGGCTTCTTTGCAATGATTATCATGGGCACAGCAAAAATGAGCGCAACGGAAGTTTGCTGCATCCCCTCTTTATCTGTAAAACTCAGATGGCAGGAAAATAGAGTGCCAAACACGGGGGGTACAACTCCCACCACTAATTGATGGCAGTAGTTAAAGGGTCAAGGTGGGAGATGGTGTCTACATCGAATCAAACATTATTTACCTGTTGGTAAGTTCAAAGGGACCTTGACATGACTGTAATAAGAGCTTTTGAGATCCCACATATCTCGCTGTCGGCACAGGGCTATATTAATCATGATAAGCCAACTGACTTGTCAGACTGTTGGAATTGATCCCCCTCATTCTGTAATCCTCGTGAAGGTCACACTCACTGGTGGTCAGTAATCTTCCCACAAAAAATGGACATGAGAACTATAACAACAATGATCCACAACTCTGCAATAATCCATGCCATGCTCTGCACATTTGCAAAGAATCTATATCTCATTTGCCGTGACGTGCCCTTTGTCTTTGTGTGTGCCTGAGTCGTCCAGAGGTCACATGGTGCGAAGCGGAGGGAACATAAGGTAATCATCAATGGGGATCAATACAGTATAGCCCCTGTGAGTCAGTGGGTGAAAGGGTTGTCATATTCAAATAGCATCAGACGGCAGTCAAATCAAAAAGCCAGGAATTTATCCACCGAACGCCTCCTCAAGGGTCTTTGCGAGCTCCTGTTGTTCTTCTCACTGCCCACTAAGACGGATTCTTGTTCATTCGCTGGCATATCAAATGACTTGTACCCAGAATCATTAATGTACACTTTAGTGTCACAATTTGTCAATTACTTCACTTCAAGCAAGTGAAGTTAAATAAAAAACAAATGCATTCTTTCTAAGTGATTATGGAAAACAATGTATAAATTTATATTCATTAAATCCAAGTGTGAAATGAGTGTGTGTGTGTGTGTTTCTGCTTTCAAAGTTCACTGACCAGCATCCTTGCAGAGCCCCCTGGTAAGGGCTCATCACTTTTCAATTACCAAGGGGTATTACTCTGCATTGAATCATTTTATTCTCGTGATCTGCCTGCCTGTGTTTAAAGCCTTCTCTTTAAACAGAACAAGCTAGTCGACCGAATTTGGAGGCATGCTTTAAAAGGGCTAACCACGGCACAGCAGCACACAGAGCAGCTCAATGTGGAGCACGCAGGGGGTTGCGATATCTAAGCTCAACAGTAAACACCGGCATCTCCCCGCTAAAACGTCAACATCTTCTCCGGTAGGGCAGATCAAAGACGCATGCACTCACAAACTCTTATCGACACACAAAAGCACTAGTGCTGCACTGTGGAGAAGCGGGCTGTAAAGGGGATTGCTGCTTTTCAGAATCAAGTGTTTCGAGAGGGGGGGGGGGGGGGGGGGGGGGAAAAAAAAAATCCAAATAATTTTCAATACAAACATGTGGCTGTTAGAGATATCAGAGGACGAGAAAAGGCTTGCATTACGTTTGCCTTCCCGCTCCTCAGAAATCCACAAGGGTGAAAGGATACTTCACTTTCTCCACTAAACTCCACTGCTGAGCACTTGAAGTGCGTGAAAGTCGACATTTGGTGTTAATAACGGTCATGCTGTACATATTGTTTTTACAACATTTTCCCCAAATTATTATACATTTTCTGTTCTATATTTATGCTTCTTGATTTGCAGTACTTGCTTTAATCTTCATTTATATGTTCTTGTACTATGTTTATTTATATGTACCAATATACTGAGGCTCAGGGCTCACACACTGCTTAATTGCATTAGCTTTTTCTGTTTGTCAAACGTATTGGAAGAATTGGAAATCACACAAAACAAATTGTCTTAGTACTGATAATTGATTGAATGACTTCATTGATTTATTGTCTCTTGAACGGGTATTGTTAGCCCCAGCTGAATATGACCAAGGAAAGGATGGACCCGGGATCTTTAAAAGACCACATCTGGAAAACGTTCTATGGTTGAATTATATTGTAATTGATCTGCACCCCACAACAACCTACCATCCACACACCCCCTTGTTTGTTTTGGTTTGTTTGATTTTGTATCATACATGTTTGTTTTGTGAAGTTCAGTCTTGTCTAATAGAATGTATGTTGTACATAGTATGTTAGTGTTTTGTTGTCTTAATTTGAATTTGAAAAACTATATTTATATATTTTTTAAAAACTGCCACAGACCAGCTCTTTGTCTTTCTATAAAACTGCAAAATACTCACGAAAACTAGAAAAGGTCCCTCAGTAGAGTGCAGATCTTGCCAAGCAACCAGAAAAGAATATATCAGCCATAACCCCTTTGTAATCGCCATTTGATTAGTTTCTGTAATTTACATTTACATTATTGTGTGATTTAACTTCATGAATCTCGCTACATGTATGTTCTTAAATCTCTCTGAAAGGGTCTGAATTCTTGTGTTATAGCCAAAAATGTGTTTTGTGAGGTCACTGCGACCTTGATCTTTGACCATCAAGTGCCAAGTTCCCTCAAGAAGTTCTTGAGATATCATGTTCACAAGAGCGAGTGACCCAAAAACATAATGCCTGTGGCCACAGCTGTCACCAGCAGCATGGAGCCATAAAAAAAGGGTTTTCACAGAATTCACAGAGGTCCTTCAGCATACATTTACAAATGTGCACAAATAAAATGATGGCTGATTTGTTCAGTAGTATGCAAGATTATCTGCGGACAAGCTGCAGGCTTACCAGGCTTACACCTGCTGAAGATAACAAGGTAATCATTCCATGGCAGCTTTAATTTGTGTATGACCCAATATTAAAGTACACAATCAATATGAGTTATGATCTGCTGCACATGTATCTAAAACTAAACTCTGGCTTGAGCCCAGGGTGCATTAATGCAACACTGAGCGTGTTTACCAAGATATAAATAATAGGAGAAAATTACAATACCATGAAACAAGTGTTTCTTAACCAATCCTCCAGTGGAAAATTAGCCAAGGCACAGGCATTAACACAAAATTATAAGAACAAATATATAAATTTCCCATATTTCAGCAACTGAGGAATTAAACTCTTTTCTTCTAACAGTTTCAGAGAGAGTCCAAGAATCCGTTTTGTTGTTAACTCTAGAGACCGCTGCTTCTGGCACACAGAGCCTTCATCTGGATAGTGTCGCTCCAAGGAACCCGTTCCTATTTTAATTGACTGTCACTCATAGCGTGCGGTCAACAATAACACTAGGATTTTGCAGATTCCTTTATAATATTCTTGACAACAAATCAATAAACAAGAGCCTGAGCAGTGGGAGAGATTTCCTGTCATTAACAGTAGCTGTCAATCTGTCTCTTCTTAGAATGAGCCCTGTTCATGAATCCTCCCGCTGGCAGCGGCAAGCAGACACATTTTGTTGTAGATTCCTCAGTCTTTTGACTTACAGCTTAAACTTCCGCAACGTGTAACAAATAATAATGAGGTCTAAGGTAGTTAAAAGTTAGTTTGCTGTCTGATTCTTACATATTTCAGCCCTCTGAGAATATTTGATTCCGTCGAACAGACTGTGTTTGCAACAACCATCACGTAAGTTCCACTAAGTATGGAGACCTCTCCTGAAATGCTCTCCAGTAAGACTAAAGACTTATTTTCTCACACTCATTTGTTCTTTTGTCTGTCTGCTCATTTCTGTCAGTAATATTATCCCTAGAAATGTATCATTTTCCAAACCTCCCTCCTTTTGTTTTTATTTATTCATTGTCCTTTTTTCTTCTCTAAATACAAAACCCGACTCCAGGGATGAAGTATCTTTTTGAATATGGTATTCTGGCTTGTAGATGGGGCTAGTAGGGTTGAGGGATAAGCACGTGCTCCTTTATTATGGATGTGCTTTTTAAAAACAGACATAGCTACTGCGCACTCTTCAAATTTGTGTATATTATACACACATAACTTTATAAATTTGTTTAAAAAATAGCATATCTGCTGTGCAGCACACATAAGTGAACATTTTGTGCATTTGTTTATAACTCAATAAAAATATTCTTGGGAAGAAAAGGAAAGACCACAAGGTCAAATCAAAAATATTTGTTTTTTGGTTTTTTTCTGAAAGGCAGAGCAAGACCTCCTGGAATAATCTTATCCGATGTCTTGCCCAAGCACAGATGAAAATGAAATTTGCATTGAAAATAAACAAGAGTCTCTAGGACACAAATAACCAGAAAATTGGTGTTCAGGAATAATTACATCTAGAACTTTAAGAAAGGATCCCATCTTTACTTTACACTCGCCTGTGATGTTTCAAACTATTGTACATGATAAAAAATCAGATGGAAATCATGTGCATTCTCTGCATAGCATTGCATCAGCTTGGATGCCAGGAAGCATGCCAACACAGAGACACACACTACACAATACTACACAAGCACACACTGCACTGTCACAGATTCAACACTTTGTCTTAATATCCATTTTACTCCACAATGTGACGGACAAGAACCGCTCAGATGATCAAATAAATACCTCCAGGCTGTTTTCCTCTAATGACAAGCTGTTAACAATGTTAACTATGGTTTCTTCCTCTCTGTGCGAGGCTGCTGTGTGCAAAGCAGTAGCAGCATAAAGAACATGTCCACAGGCACCCTATGTCAGCCGGCTGACCTACTTTATTCTCTGTAAGGTCTCGCAGCTCCCTCAAGAACCCCTCCACAACAAAGACACCATTTTGTCTTCATTAGATCCAGAAAATGTCATTGCATGCAGTTTGCCTCCAAATGATATTAGCTTTGTTTACAATGTGTTTACCACCTTAATTCCAAATGAGCTACACAAATAAACAAATGAGGAGTGATGAAACGAGTTTTAGCTAATGAGTATTGCCGTCTTTGAAACAGAGGTAATGTTGTGCAGGACTACCTGCAGATGTAATTGGAATAGTCTGCTGGTAACAGAGAGGGTGAGCCCTATGAGATGTTTCCACTGACACTGTGTATCCCTCTGTTGGTCCCCATCCCCATTACCATTCACACCATGCAGCTGAGGCTTTTAATCATTAATACATTTCAAATTAAATACAATTACAAACCATGATCAATGATGGACTTTTAATTACTGCTAATAACTGACCATCTGCCTGGCGGCCGAGGGGTAAGGAAGTAGCGCCAAGATGCACCCTGAAACAGTGCACCCGAAATGTTATGCAGAGCCATGAAATGCCTGAGTTAATTAAAAAGTCACATTAAACTGGCCCACCCACGCCAAGGGGCTAGAGGAGTGTTAGAATGGTAATTGTGACCCATGGACAGAAGAAGTTCTTAGTATGGTCCCGAGTGAGATATGTGGGGTTCTGTTGCATGTGCCAAATCTTCCCCTGGTGAAACAATAAGCTACATTAGCACCGTGCAGAGCAGCTGTAAAATAGCATTTTGCTGAAGACAACATCCACTAAATTTTATAGCCCCAATTCCAAAAGAAGTTGGTACGTTGTGTAAAACACAAATAAAACAGGACACAATTATATAAAAATCATTTCCAACTTGTATTTAATTAAATAGAGTACAAACTTAAGATATTTAATGCTTGAACTCATATACTTCATTGTTTTTTGTAAATATACACTCAATCTAAATTTGCTCCCTGCAGCATGTTTCAAAAGGTTGGGACAGGGGCAACAAAAGACTGGGAAAGTTGTGAAATGCTCAAAAACATCTGTTTGGAGCATTCAAATGGTAAAAAAGTTAATTGGTAACAGATGATAATATCATGATTGGGTATTAAAGGGTCATCCTCGAAAGGCTCAGTAATTCACAAGCAAGGATGGGATGAGGTTCACCACTTTGTGAAAAACTACCTGGGCAAATAGTCCAGCAGTTTAAGAGTAATGTTTCTGGCACAAAACTGTGAGGAATTTAGAGATTTCATCATCTACAATCCATAATATCATGAAAAGACTCAGAGAATCCAGATAAATCTCTACATGTAAGGGACAAGGCCTAAAACAAATACTGGATGACCATGACCTTTGACTCCTCTGGCAGCACTGCATTAAAAACCTCTATGATTGTAAAAAGGATACTACATGGGCTCAGGAACACGTTGGAAAATTTTTGCCAGTAAACACAGTTTATGGCTGCACCTAAAAATGCAAGTTAAGACTCAACCATGCAAAGTGAGAGCCATATATCAACATAATCCAGAAATGCTGCAGACCTCTGTGGTCCTGAGTTCATCTGAGATGGACTAACAGAGAGTGGGAAAATGTGCAGTGGTCTGACGAGTCCACATTTAAAATTGTTTTCAGAAATTATGGACATCATGACCACCGGGCTGAAGTGGAAAAGGAACCATCCAGATTGTTACCAGCGCTAACTGGCTAAAGTCGCCATGTGTGACGATATGGGTGTGTGTTAGTGCCCATGGCATTATGACTAACAGCCACATCTGCAAAGGCTGAAAGGCACATACAGATTTTGGAGTAACATATGCTGCCGCACACACATTCTGCGTGGCTTCAGAGTAAAAGTGTTCAGGTACTAGACCTGCCTGCCGTCCAGACCTGTCTCTGCCACTGAAAATGTGTGGTGCATCATGAAGGACAAAATACAACAACAGAGACCCCCGGACTGTTTAGCACCCAAAGTCACATATCAAGCAACAATGAGAAAGAATTTCAATTTCAAAACTTGAGCAACTAATGCCCTCAGTCTTCAAATGCTTACGGAGCGTTTAAAGAAAAAATTATGTATCATGGGGGTAAACATGCCCCTGTCCCAACTTTTTGGGAACATGTTGCAGGCATCAAATTAAGAATGAGTGCATATTCACAAAAACAATAAAGTTAATCATTTTGAACATTAAATATCTTGTCTCCATAGTATATTAAATTGAGTATAGGTCAAAAGGTTTTTGCAAATGATTGGATTCTGTTATTATATATGTTTTACACAGCGTACCAGCTTTTTTGGAATTGGAGCTGTATTTTGTGTAGCACAGATGAAACTTAAATTATTTGTTGTAATAACACTTGTTTTATCTGGTTATTTCTCTTCCCCCATATCTGTGAAATTACTTCTGACATGGGCACCAAAGCCCTTCTTGCGCTGAGGGCGTTGCTCCTCACTGCCTCTGCACTCTAACCTCTCTGAGGATTGTTGTCATTTTTGTATAAAGTTACTGTAGCATTTTCCCCAGTCCCACTTCTGTCTGAGAAATTTAAAAGCATGTGTTTCTCTGTGGCTGAAAGCTCTGTAGACAGACCCCTTTGCTATTTGTTTGTGTTGTCAGTGTATATGTATCTGCAGACTGGTGTTGATGATAAATCACAGATAAGGATGCTATAAAAACTGGAGCAGCAGAAGACGCAGAGAAGAAGAAATCGACTCGTTTCAGCCCACATCGCTGATGACGGCTCCACACTGAAACGTGTTAATTTGTACCATCATGCCGCTCAGGCATTAAACATGATTGTAAACTAGAACATGCGTGAATGCTGGTGTTTCTCCTTCTATGTCTGCCTTCATCAAGGCCGCGCACTATGTGGGAGACTGCTTGGCTAAGTTTGTAGCTGTGCGCCATAATTACCTTGTCTAAACACTACAGCAGCAAGCATAACAACCATCTGCACAAACGCTTTGGACCAGTTCACAAGGCCAGAGCCGAAGGAGTCATAATGATGTTGTTTACTTCAACTCTCTCTCTCCATCTGACTGCTGCTCATTTTATGTTTCTTTTCCACTCTCCATACACAGTCATTCCCTTTGCATTTTCCCCCCTTATTTTCAAACATTCAAGTGGAAGGCAGCGGCTACGGCTCCATCAAGATACCAGGGGGGCTGAAGCAGCGGGGGACACGCCAGAGGGTACGCTGCTCAAACATGTCTTTACGACTAAGGCCAGATTGGGCTCAGGGGGGGAAGGAGATGGTTGCTCTTTGAAAGCCTCCACAGTGTCTGGAGATGTGGTCCTCACGGCTGTGGAGCTTGTTATCTGTGGAAAAAACACAACTCAGATGGGGCTACATGCCTCTTTCTAAACCCACGCACACTTCTGCTTGAACAGGCTCTGTTCATCCTCCCTTGTCACTTTCACTGAAAACTTGGGAAGAAATTCATATTAAAAATTTTGGTTGCCATTTTCCAGTTCATCCTCATTTTAATATAAAATGTTTTCCAAAATTTCAGCTTTTATGGACCAAAGTTTTTTTGTTTTTTTTTTCTTCAAAAAGTGGCTAATTATCATCTCTGCTTTGGAAAAGAAAGCATGCTTTTAAATATTTTGAATGATTGACCAAACAGACACAAACATGCAAACATTTACTCTGTTTTTCATTTTGTGTGTGAAAGCTGGGAGGTTTTTTTTTGTTGATACATGATATTAGCAGCTATTCACTTGAACTGATCCAGCTCAAACTGCTTTAATTCCAGAGGGGTTTGGATTAGAGCATCTCTATGTTAATGAATTACAGATGTCACTGGGAAAAAAAAAACATGAATTTTGGTCGACTTGTGAGACTTACCCTGCCAAGTTATTAGTGCTTGCAACACAAGTGCATTCAAATATGCCAGGAAAATGATTTTGTGATGATGATGCTGATGAGGATAATAAATAACTTGAGTGAATATGCAGCTCCTGACATTTAGCTGTGGTGCATACTTTTCCAAAATTATCTTGTGCTTACATATTTAGAACGCCATTTTTCAACTTTATTTTACATCACAAAAGACTGAGAGTGATTGTCGTTGACGATCGTGTGATAATGCTGACCTGGCACGAATGATTCCGTCTATCAGCGTCAGCGATTTTGACAATTCTTTCACGGATAATTGTCTCTCTGTCCATCAAACAAACGACTGCAGCAGAGTGGGGGAATCTAGGACACCTCCTGAGGAAACCTACAGCACGAATCCTCTCGCACACAACATATAGACATTTATCCCTTTGCCACCTTCACATTGAAATATGGCTTCCGAGACAAATGTACATACCTGGAGGTCCCATTGATATGACACAGAAAATCACACATTGCTGGGGTGATATTTTTAGACCCGTGCTCCTCTGCTGGGCCGAACACACAGGGATTTCTGAGTGATTGCCCATCTAAATAATGCAAAGTGTGTTCTCCTGCGCACCCGAGAGGCCCCAGATGCAAAATCACTTGGATGACAGCGAACAGCTGATGAGATGTTTTGCCACAAAAGTCTTTCCATGTTTCCTTTTCCACATTGTGTTTTAGTGGTCTCCGAGTGAGGTGTCTAGGAGATCTGTGCTTTCCATGGAAATGGAGGAGAAAAGAGCTGCTTGCTGAATGTATCACTGTTACAAAACAAGACTTTGATAAAATGAAATAAAACTGTAAGGTGCTGAGCTATTAGTCAGCTCTTCTTTATGTGTATTTTTTCAGCTTTTTCGTTCCCTGAGTCAGTCAAACTTCTTAGGGAATGAAAATTTCATCCCATATAATGGAATGAGGATGTTTTGTGAACATGGCACTTGGATCTAAACTGCATCCGTTTCAAGTAAATTTTAATTAATTGCGTGATATAAAAGGCAGTTTCTGATTTACAACACAACTATAAAAATAAAAAAAAGTTCCATTAATCACCCATGCGAGGGACAAAAGCAGAAGAAAAGGCGAGTTAAGGCTTTGAAAAAGAGGATCAAGGCTGGATATTGGTAACACTGCCAGTAAAATTTAAAAAAATAAAATAAAATAAACCTCTGAATCCAAATCCTCATTTGTCTGAATAATGAGAAGATCCCGACTGTAGCTGGTTGCATGAATCAAACAGAAAGTTCTCATCTGTGATTAAAAACAGGGGCTTATGCATGCTTCAAATTTTTAAATAACTTTTGAAGGACGCGAGATTTCCGAGATGCAACAACAGAGGTGTTTTGTTTCTGAACACAGCTCCTATCAAAGAGATCCTCTTATCAAAATGCACAGGTATTAAACTGCTCTAGTCAGGTAGAGAGCAGATATACACTATCACAAGGACGAATATGAAAAAAACATTTGAACATTAACACGCCACACCATCTGTATGTGCAGTATGAATTGACTTGATGTTCAAAATACATTTTGGTTGATTAGTGTTTCATCACATTACAGAGTGGATGCTGTTCTCAGTGTGATAATGTACGGTATATACTTCAATCCATGATTCTGACGAACAAAGAAGGATATGAATTCATTTCAGGATGAAGCTGTATTGGGAGACATCAGAGTGCCACTCTAAAATAAGCTGCACGTTGACAGTAGTTAATGAATCTTTAATGTTTCTGCTTAAGTTGTCAGGGAAAGAGAAAATGGCTTCACTTATACTTCTCATGCTAAAGCAGTAATAGAGCACTGCTCTCTGCAGGGTGCCAGAAGGATGACCGAGGCAGCCATCTTGTTCCGCTCACACTGAAATAGGGGTGGGAATCGCCATAGGGCCCAGGATACAATACTATCACAATATATAAGTCACAATATTATTGCAATAAGTTGAGTGCAAAACCACTCATTAATCATTGTCTTGTTCAGTTCTTTGACCATTTATCCAGATATTCCTCTGTTATGAATGAATGCACGTTTAGATTAATAATTATGCACATTTAAATGTACTTTGTTAAGCAACAAAGTACATAAGCAATTAAGGGTTTAGTTATTCATACTTCAGACTCAAACCTCAAGTAAACTGCCATAAACCTATCCACACACACACACACACACACACGATCCCAGCCATCAGCATCACCACCCACAGTCCTAAAATATTTTTCAGTAGTAGTGGTATTGACAGGTTAGCGAGCTAACTTGTTTTTGTGTAGCTAATGTTAGCAGTTGACCTGAAAGACAAAATCATGGTGCCATAGCGGTACTGGGTTTCAGTATCCAACCCTGTATATCAGGCAGTGGCAATGCAATATATTAAAAACGTTAAAGGTAGAATCAGTAGGATTTGTCAGTTGCTTAGTTGATTGTTGAGGCTTATTCCCAGGACATCAAATACAGACGTTCTGCATTGGTAAAGCGTCCCAAGCACAGCAAAATAATGAGAAATTAAGAATGTATAAGAAGGCCTGTATGGAAGCAGGAGCAAACACACTTCTGGTGGGTCGTGAGTGATGAGTGAGAGAGATTATTTTTGTGTTTGTGCATTGTTTTTTTCAGAAAATCCTGCATGATTTCCCTTTAAAATAGTTAGTCATTCTTTAATTTGAGTTGGTAAAATCTCTACAGATTTAACACACATCATAGAGTATATATCTACACAGATAATGCTATCACCCAAAAAAAAAACAAGTACATTATAACCATGGGAACACAGTAAGTATAACAAAATACTGGCAAGATCTGAAAAGGGGACTTTCATTCTAGGTTTTGATTGCTTCACTTAACTGTTGTTACGCACAGTTTACAGTTTGTTGAATTCATCTCCGTGTTTTCAATAATTGCGGCAAACTGTAATCACAACAAGCCAATTTATGATTTTTTTTCCCCCTCGGCTGCCTGTGTGCTGATGTGATCAATCTTTACACTTTACTAATGAGTGAAAAACAAACATAATTGAACTAACACTTTAGAAGCACATCAGTCCCAGCTATGCACCTCTATACAGCAGTCCTATGAGAAACCACTTCATGATTCCAGTTAATCCACTAAGATTTGCTTGTATTGTCACCTGGCTTTTTATTCTTTGTAAATTCCAGTTGGTAAAAATTTAAGCTACAGATTTCTAGCATCATCATTTTGACATTTTTGTAGCAGTTTAGCCTGACACATCCATAATCCTCCGTGAGAATCAATCAAATATATGTATACACATATATTCAGAGAAAAACAGAGCATTAAGTAATTATGAGTGGAAATTGTGAGTGGCATTTTTCATTTAAGCACATTTGTTTGGCTTTCAAAGTGTCTATTATACAGTGTAAAAATACAGAGGAATGTTTTGTATTTATGTTTTTCTACTTGATGCATGTATGCGGTTTGAGCTGTGTTAAAGCTTTCAAAACAGTATTTATCTAATTATATGCACAGTTTAGAAATATGATAAGCTTGTCGGTCAGTCATGATGTGATGGTTTGTTTTTAGATACTAAATTTCCTGACAACCCCGTGGGTGGACGTAATGGGCACTCGGGTTAGGCGTGCATAGTATCAGGTCTGTCATGTCAGAGTACATTGTTTGTGGCAGCTCAGAGACAGACTCTCACTACACTTCCCCTCATGGCCGAACTCAATCCTTTCCTCCAATGCAGTGAAATGTTCCTCCTGCGAGCTCAGGCTGCCTCCCACGGGAAAACTATCAGGAGATTGTTGAGTTTTCCACGGAGCTGCGTTTCTGTTGAAAGCAGGCGATCTGTTGTCTTGATTGCGTTACTATTCTTGTTTCTACCTCGCTGTTTATTTTTCACGTGACCTGTGAAATTATGTAAATGCTAATAGAGGTTTTCCCTTGGAAGTAACTCTCTTTTTTTTCTGTTTTATTTAACCCAGTGCTATTTAAACTGGAACTCTATCCAGCACACTTTCATTTTCTGCACAACCCTGTCATCAGGTCATGATTAATAAAGACTTCAACGGCAGAGAAGACCAGTTCAGCCAGAAGGCATAGAAGTCGTGCGCCCACAGTGTCCTGCTGCAGGAATTTTAAGCACGTGTTGTCGTTTCGGTGCCACCAGTACACCTGAGCTGTTGATTGAAATAATTTCCTTATAATGCAGACGTTACAGACACATCAACAAACATACCTACTACATTACCCAGCAGTCACTCTGCTGTGTTCTACAGCAGGTGACGTGATGTTAACCTACCATTAGCTAGTGGCCACCCTAAACACAGTTAAAATGCTGAGCTAAAGTGTGAAAAAAAACAAATAAACAAAGAAACAAACAAAAAAAAAACAATACCCAACCCTGCTGATATAGTGCAGCTTATGCATTTGCTCCATAGAACTTTACTGTCAAAAACACAAGAGCACTACCATAACTATTTGTACTGCTTCACAATCCTGTATCAGTGAGCTACATCACACTGAGACAGGATCTCACTGAGACAAGTTGTTTTTGTCAGGGTGAGTTGGCCAAGGCAAAAAGAAAACACACAAAAAAGAAACAAAACGTTGCCAACATCAAGTGAAAAACTGTGGCATCATTGCTGTGGTCAGTTGAAGCAGAAGGCAGTCCAGCTCAACCATGAGCCCGATTTATTCTTGTGTCAGACTGGCTGGTGGGTGTAACTGGTTAACGCCGGGGTTGGCTCGAGTTTAATCACTCTTTTAAATTCATACATCGGCCATGAAGGTACTTATCATCACGTGTAACCATGGCAACGTGATAAAACAGTTAGCAAATGGATAGGCGGGTTCCTGACATTTCTATGTCACACATATAAGTGGATTTGCTTATACATAATAATTACTGAGGGATAGTGAGTGCAAATGTGTACTTTGTAAAGTATTGTAAAGGAACAATGTCCCTTTTTTATATATTCTATATTATTCATTTATTGTTGTTGTTGTTCGTTTCTTTCCTTCTCCTTCAGCTCAAGGCTATGATAGAAAATGAAATAGTGTTGCTTGCATAGTTGTGATGCAAATAACAATATCAATATTTAAAAAACAGAAGCATTTAAAGCTTTGAAATCAGGAGCTTTTGCTTCATAACCTTCCAAGTTTAAAATGTTGAGCAAAAGTAAGGTCCTTACTTTTGGCCAAGTGACCAGGGTGTAAGCAGGATAATCCATTCTCAGACATGTGCTAAAGGATTACACAAGGCACTCATAGATGCAATACTGTATGACACACTCAAAAGAGCCACACTCTGCTTCACGCCGGATGTTTTTTGCCTTTTTGCATTGTGCATTCAATGTAAACCTTGTTGTGGATTATCCCTTTCTCAAAGCAATAATGCATATCCAAACTTCTAAGTCAGACCCTGACCCCCCCAAAAAAACACAACAAAACTGAATAAATAAATAACAATAGACGTGAAATCAGATGTACTACTGCTCCAAACAGTGTCTATACTTCACTGCAGTGGAAACAGCCTCTACATGTGTGCCAGCTAGAGACAGGAAATGAATAAAAGCAAAAAATGTCAAAGAGCAAGCTGTGCGTGTTGTATCTACAGTAAAGCGCGCATCGCCCTGTTAGCCAGCTGAACACAACATGCTAATGCCCTGATGAAAACACTTAGAGGGGGACGCATGTGTCGAAGAACGAAAAAGTCAATATCTGTGAGCCACATTGTAAAACAACACAACTGCACGTGGCCATGGGCACGCTAACAATGGAGAGACATGAAAGCTGAAGCACAAAGTAATTAAAATTCTGTGGAAATATAAATATCAAAAGCGGAGCTGTCAGAACAGACTCTGATGGCTGCCTGCTGAGGGGAAAAAAAAAGTAGGGCCATGTTGGCAATAGTTGACAACCCTGGTAGTCGAGCTTCACATTTGGACGTGTGGAAAAGGAGGTGGTGGTGTGTATGTGTGTGTTTTTTTTTTGTGGAGTGGGGGTGCTTTGTGCTGTCAAAGCTGTGGAAGCTTGGGATGAAAAAAGCATATAACCACTGCCAGCAGATAATGTCACTCAGTCTTTGTATTTAGGAGCGGGTGTTTCAGCTCTGGCTAAAATATATGAATATGGTGCATAAAAGCGCTGCAGTGTAGAGTGAAGGAATAATGTCCACGAGTTGTCCATTATGTGTCCTTTCTAAAACAAGCAGGAACAATAAAACCAGTCACTGCTGTGCGCTGAAAAGACAGTGTCCATTAAGAGCCTCGAGATATTTCCTGTGCCAGACAAAGCTTTTGATGCTCATCATCATCATTCCTTTGATCAAAATCAAAGATCTAGATGAAGGACAGCGGATAATACAGTACCTCAGAAACCATGATGATCATCCGAGACATATTACTGTGATGAAAACATTAAGAAAGGTAATGGCCAGGTCCGGGTCTTATCTCAGTGACCAAATCCCACTGAGAATTTAGAATCTCAGATGCAATTTTACAGCAAGACCTGGGTCAATCCATGTTTCTAAGCTTTGATTCAGCCTCTGCGTTATTTGACACAGAGGGCAATACAATACCGAACAAAGAGCCAAAGTTTAAAGAAGACAAACAAAGTATATGAAAAAGAACTTATACGTTTTACTTGTTGCAAACTGGAAAAACCACCTAACACAATCCAGGGTTTCCTCCAGTGTATTGCAAGCCTGGTGGCCCACCGGGCCTGAGCTAACCCCCCACGCGGCTTTAGCAGTGGGGAATTTTATTTTCAAAGGATGTATTTGTGAGATGTTTTTTTTTGTGGAGTGGCTCAGTTGGAAATGTATAATGGTTGGAAAGCTACGCTCGGGGAGACGAAAGCAACGGATGCTTGCGGCTGCCCCTGCCATGGTGATGTGGGCATTTCCAATTGATGGCAAAGCAACCCTCCGGCAGGCCTCGCCCCAGGAGGAAGCCGGGGCCACAAGGTGCGTTCGGAGTGTCAATGATCAATATGTCCTCCGATTCACATTAGGTCTCGCAGCCAGCTGTGCTCTTCATCGACATACGAGTGGCCAATTTTGTTTGGTTTAGACCAGAGAAAGGGTAAGTAGAAAAAATAGATAATGTAGATAAAATGTTTGAAAAGATGTAACTACAGAGAGGACCACATTTTGGAAAGAATATGCATGGTACAAAACAGATGAGAGACACGTGAATGAATTAATTGTGCCATTAATTACAGCTGTCACATTTGTCAATTTAAAAGATCATTTCACAAGTCAAAAAATTCACAATTTAATTTATTTTTGTTGTTGCTGAAAACACAGCATGACTGTCAGATTCTTTGTAAAACTAGTTCTTGATTTTTAAAAATGTGTTAAATAAATGGCTTTTTTTTAATAAAAAACAAATCACTTAGAAACATTTTCAAATCTCCAGGCAGCTTTTGGGACTAACTTAATTATGAATACACACTTTTTACTCTTATTATTTTTTCATTTATATTGGCACATTTTGTGCTCATTTCTTTTATTGTTCTGTCTTTTTCTGCTATGTTTTTGTGTCTTTTGCTTTGTGTTTACTTTCACCTCAATTTTAGCTGAACTTTGTCTCACTTTTGTTGGGTCTTACTGTTTGACTCTCTGTTATGTTGCTTCCTGGGTATCCTACTTTTGCTTTGTCTGTCAAAGCAATTTGTAAACTCTGTTTTTAAAGGTGCTGTACAAATGTTGTTGTTGTCTTCATCGTTATTAATGTAAGGTCCTATGAAATCTGGGTTATGGCTTTGCCATGATTATGTTGTCACAGAAACTATACGGCTCTGACTTTATCCTTAATGCTGCCATCAGTCTGTCACTGATCCACACTGGACCCACGTTAAAAAAAAGTCTAACAGCCTTTGGGGGAAATCCTGGGGGTCTCTTGTTTCAATGTCGCTCATAAACTCAACTACGAATCAGTGCTGATAAAGATGAGAAATATAACTTCATTTTCACCTGTGTCTGAGATCAAGAACAGATTTTACAGTAACTGACGCTTCCTGTTCACTGGGATAGCGCAGAACAAACAATAAGAGCACCGATTTTTGGTTTTAAAGTGTCTGCTGCCAACTGAGTTGCTTTATGAAAGTACAAAATAAGGAGAGACAATACAAAACTGAAACTTTTAGAAGGCTGGGATCTAATAACAGCAACTACAGATATATCCCATGTAGAAAAATAGAACAAACTGAACAGCAGTGCATACTTAATATCCAAAGTCTCATGTTGAAAAGAAAAAAAGGTTTTAATACATGAAAGCAAAATGATTTGAGCTGTCTTAAACAGAATCTGATGCTGCGTGTTAAAATATGTTTGTTTTTTTCAATTTGTTGATTATATTTGGTCTAATTCATGTGATTGTCACTGAAGACTAAGTAAACCGAGTCTCTGACAATGTTTAACTTAACAGAAAATATATTTTGCATCAGAAAAAGTTTGATGCTCTAAATATATAGTGCATAATTCAAACAGCTAACTTATTGACATTTAGCTGACATGCATCATACTCCTTTAAGGGTCTGAAAAGATTAACAACTAATCATAATTCCTGGAGCAAATACTCTTCCCTAAGTCGAGTAGAGAATCTGTTGCTGTGTATTGTGATATGAAGCATTTGTCTTAATTCATGTTATTATCAATAGAAATGAATTAATTAACTCTCTGACATATTTAACCTAATAGGAAATTCATTTCACATCAGAAGAAGTTAGATGCTCTCAAAATATGGTATATAATTGAAACGGCATAACTTATTGACATTTAGCTGACATGTAATATACTTGACTAATAATTGATCAGATTTTTTTTTTTGCTGATGTATTTAAAAATAAAAAGCGTAAGAATTCCTGGAGCTGTGATTCTGTCTTCTCCTCTGTGAGCCTGGCAGCGACATAAACAGACGCATGACAGCATATATTCATGAAGCATCCTGCAGTGCAGCATGTGCTTCTGCCTTCCATTCATTAAAGATGTTCTTCATGTATGTAGGCGAACATCACAGTACCATGTGACACACTAGGGTGCCGAATGAAACCAGCAATAGCATAGGTGCTACCATAAATGCAGCCTTCTCTGTATTTAACCACGAGGGTCACTCACGGAGAGGATTCCCATCACCTAAATAAAACAGAAAACGAGTGTTGAGAACGTAATTGAGCTGCCATGTACGCTTATCGTCACTGTCAAAACACAACCAGGTGCCCCGAGTACCTAAGAGATGGCCATTTCTTCCCTTCTTTATGAAAATTAATCGTTTCACGGCCACAGTAAATGACATGCCACATTTGTTTATGGGCTTGGAGTGAATTGATAGTGAGGAAAACACGTATGGGGGAGGAGGGAATGTGGCCACTGACCCATGCTAGTCTCGCACTGCATTTGCATTCATTAGCTCAATCAGGGAGCCTTCCTAACTCTCTCCATCATAAATGATAGATAACTGAGGAGGCTGAATAGCCACTGAGATCAGTGAGACCCACAGAATAGATATATTTTACTGATATAAATTATTCATGTGACTCTCATGCTGAAAAACAACATCTGATTGGTTCTTAAGGAGTAGCTGGGATAAAGATTATGCAAATGTTGATCACCCATAATTGAGCATAATTGCATTGCATATGTTTGTGAAGCTCTTAACAGCCATTGCTCCCTCCTCAAAATTTGTTGTAGCACACAAGAGGGGTGACTCACACACTCACAGGCACCTGTTCAAGGGACAAGAGGGAGGAGCGGCATAAATGTAGTGGATGACATTTCTGTCCAGGCCTCTCCTGCAAGCAGCAGCCAGGTTAAACTTGCAGAAGAAGAAATTACAGCGAAGAGGATGTGAAGTGTTTATTGTGGACTTTTTTTTCTTCTTCTCCAGCTTTCCGAGAAAACAACAGGCATCATAAATGTTTCAGACGAGTCTAATTGGTGCTCTTTGATGTGCCGCTGTGGTTTCTCTGTCCTTTCTGTCAGCTGTCACCCCCTCCTGCCCAAGGCTCTCTGACAGAGGCGGACTCAGCTCAGGCCTGGAAGTTCAGCACAGGCACAACAGTGTGACAGCAACTCAATTACTATGATACCAGTCATAATCAACAGGGCTGCGGGGAATATCGGCATCTGTTCAGCACAGACGGACAAGGCATCGCTGTCAATGCACAATATTCTATACAGGTTACAGCAGTTGCACAAAATGTTGGCGTTATTTGGCTCGTTCGTAGAGGTTTCAGAGGGAAAGACTGGAGACAACTGTGACATTACTGTATATGTGTATGTAATAGTAGGACTATGACAATAACCGCATTACAGCAGTAAGTCCCAAGGCATCTTGGGATTGCCAGTGGCTGGGTAACAACAACTGTTTTCTACATGGAAAAATGCATAAATAACCACTGTCACAAGATTTTCAGTGTTGGATTTATTTTACCACGTCTCACCTGCACCAGAGCTGACGTTATAAAGCTATAACGCTAGTGTTAGCATTAGCTTAATGTTACCCTTTCCAGCTCAGCTTACTTCAGAGCTACCCCTGTCACTTTTCCAACAGCTGGGAAACAACTGACAAGACTTTTCTAGGTCTTGAACAGCTGCGGCCTTTATTAACTTACACTTATTGTAACCTGCATTGTGCATATACTGCCACACTGATACTGCCAAGTCTGCCGCTTGCTCTTCTTCACCTGCAAACACTTGAGTTCTGCCCTCTTCCTTAAAGGAACAACCATACGCTTATGACACTTCGCTTCAGTAAAGTCTAATAAAAGATAATTATTAAGGCAGTAGCAGTAAACTACCATTCCGCAGGAATATGTTGCTTTGTTGCTGCAGTAAGAAAAAATCCTTACTGTCACAGCCCTTTACAATAAGGATACAACAATATGTTGAATACCACAATATTATGATATTTTATTTATTTTATTAAAGAAGGAAAGTTATATCTACAGAGAGTGCGGGTACTCTTCTAAAGAGGCCGCCATGTTTAACTGCCACCTTTCTACAGTAGCCCAGAAAAGACAAACTAAATACTGGCTCCAGGTAGAATCTTTCACATTTTTTGCGAGTCTTGTGGCCACTGTAGGTTCTCCTCCATGCTTGGAAGCAGAGGGTGATGGAGTTAGTTGCAATCTACAATCTCACTAGTAGAAGCAACTAAATCCTACACACTGGTCCTTTCGGTTGTCATTATTCTTTTTGTTTTGTGATAAATATCCTATCATGGACTTTTAATTGTGGTGTAGTCAAGCAGTGAGTGTTTGGTGTTGTTACATCTGTGGTATTGTCACATTAATGTAATTTATAGAAAACTGGAGTACTATGGAGGCTGTTACTTCCTAACAAACTAGACTTGTATAATTCTAAACAATAATATCACCAGCCAGTCGCCTGCTCCGGCCTCACTACCACAGTTACAGTGTAATCAATAGTCTTAATATAGAACTGAATAATGATACTCGGCCTGGGCTGCTGAATCCCACAGCATAAAGGGAGAGACATGGCCCGAGGTGCAAAAACACTGAATAAAACACAGCACCAATCAATCTCTGTGCTTCCAAATCAGACATGGCCGATTATCTCTGCTGCACTAATGCTTGTGCATGAGCAGAAGAATGAGATAAGAGTTAATAAGGTCATATATTTAACACTCAACAAAGTCACATACTGCATGTGTCTGCCAGAAAACACAAGTTTCATACACTTATTACCATAATTGTAAAACATGCAAAAACAATAAATAGATTGACTCATCAAATTCTCCACACAATGGACTGTTTCTCCCATTAAAAATGCTAAAAATCCATTTTTTGAAGCGTCCTTATTAGCACTACAAACATTGCTTCCAAACTCACAGGAAGCAAGAGAGAAACCCAGCCCTCTGTTCTTCATCCATCAGAGATGCTCAGCAGTCGAGACTGTGTTTGCCAAGAACTGAAATGCAAGACACCTGCTACAATAATGCTGCATTACAGTCAGACTTCACCTTTCCATTCAGTGCCGTGCTCAGATGCTGGTTCTGATCATGAAAAGACAGGCCCCATGAGGAATATGTTTCAGTGGTTCAACAAAAGATAAGAGTAATCCCAATAGAACAACCATACATATTCAAAAAGTCCTTGTTCTGGCGCCTTTGTTGAGCAGTGTGGTATACCCAGAAGATCTTTCAACCTCACAGAATCACCAGGAGTTCACAAAATAATCACTGTTTTACAATATGTTTAACTCGCTCTGAACAAGGCAGTCTTCAGCATAACAGAGACACTGCAAGGTAGGTTGAAGAGGGATGGGTCCCAAGACAAAATGAATTCAAACTGCTGCTTAACTAGGCTATCTACAAGCCTGAGGAGATTTATGATTTTATCATTAGGGTATGCTGGATGCATTTGATATACATAGCATGTCTGCTGTGATTTTGATGTACCAGTGCAGTTGCAGTGAGAGGTATATGAGATAAAAATGCAGGCTCCATGCCACAGTGGATCACTGTGGTGAAAAGCATCTTGTTAAAACCCCAAAGCATGCTCATTCTCCTTCGAATGCACGAGGCTCCCGATAATCAAAAGAAATCGAAGAGTCTTTGCAAACAAACTGACAGGACTTGAAGATGCACTCTTGCTTTACCCAACTTTCGATCGTAAGTTTAAATGTTTATTATACAAACGTCTCAAACAAATGAAAAATATGTCAAAAAACGGGAAAACAATAGTATATTATTCATGCAAAAATGAAATAACTAACCACAAAAAAAGTGCAGCATGATTCTGAGTGTCATTTACAGCTGAATGTGCATACAAATAAATGATAGACATGGAAAATTTGAGCAATAGTGTGATTTTTTTGTAACATTGTGTGGATTTTTGTGGCAGTGTGTAATATTGTTGAGGGGGGGGGAGCACATTCAAAACACAATGTCTCTTCTCTGCCAGAATATTCTTGCCAAAATTAATATGAGAGGTTTGAACGCAAGCCTGCATTTTGATCATTCGTTCTTTCAACATCCATCCTTTGTACCACAGACAACCTGTTAAGTATTTACAATGGTCCAGCTGCTTTTGTTGAAAGGGAAAAAAAAAAAAAAAAGATTCAGCATTATCATGTCCATATGACAGAGTATTACTCACTTTCTGGAGTGTCAAGCTATAAAGCTGAAAAATGATCTATCTGGAGGGGCTCACATTCTCTTTCAATCAGAAATGAAGACATAACATTTTTTAAGGCGGTGCAGAGGGGTCAACCCTGACCACCTGTTGCAGCCGAGCGAGCAGCTAATGAAAGTTCAAGTCAATTCACCTCGTGCGTCTGCAAAAACACTCACATTATTACCAAAGAGAATGAGTTAAACTAAACAGTGATTGTAGTAAACTGAGATGCGATGTTAAAAAAAGAAAAGAAAAACAACAGTCAAGGACGAATACAATAAAGAGGCACTCCCGAGCAATGACACTGGGAGAATGTGTGTGCTGTAGGCTTCACGCTGACAGGAGCTGTCAGATCACTGTGACACAGAAGCACCCTTAAAGCTCACAGAAGTACACTCATATTCTTGGAGACACATTCAGTGGAGTCGTACTTGTTTGGATGTTGAATGGGGTTTTTTCTCTTTTTTTTTAAGGCTTTCTCCAAAGTGCTGGTACTGAGGACTTTCTCATGCATTGATAATCCAATGGCCCCTCAATGATTCAGCAAGCAGTGTGGGGAGAGGCAGCCAAGAGCTCGAGCTCTTTGGGCCTTTTTAAAATTTCAGTAAACTAAAGCAGGATTGGAGGCAGCGGGGCCTTTGCAGGCACTCACAATCTTCATTCCTGAAATCTCCTGAAACGAGTCGCTGTTTCCAAACTCATTCAAATCACTGATAAGGGAACAAGAAGCGGGTGTCTGCAAGGAATATGAGAGTTTACCAACCGCTGAGTACGTATACAGGGCCAGGCACGTAGGAACTACGAGGAAAAGTGTGGATTTTTCTGGCAAAAAGATGGTTACATAACGATTTTCATGAGATGAAAATAAGAAGATAATTCAATAAATCATGATCCAAAGAGATTTCTGACGGCCAGAGACATCGAATGTGGTTCATCTTTTGATCAGCTGTCTCAAAGTTGCTGTGTTTGACTGATATCCTAAATAATTGCGGCGGACGTTTCAGGGTTCAAATGTTTCTTCATGCCTTAATTTAGTAACAAGTGCTGCCTTTGAAAAAGAAAAAGTCTGGTACAGATTAAAGGACTCCTGATGAATGAACTACAATCAGTTGGCTGTTTTCTGAGATTGCCTGTTTTTCTAAATGGGCTGAATTTCATACAGTTTAAAATGCCAAGACTGCTCTTGTAATGTAATTAAGTTGCAATAGTTTGAGTGTATTTTCTAGTCTTTGAGTGGGACAGAGCGTACCGGGACACACTATTCTTCACTGAGTGGCCACCCTCACTTCCAGGGGAGTACGGCTGATACCGCATTACAAAAAAATGAAAACTGATCAGAAACATTCCATTGTAGGACATTTTGTATTCCACTGCTAAAATAATGGAAGCAGAGGGCCAATTAATCAGGCACTTGTTTACCATTCTCAAGGCTCTCCGTGTTCATTAGTCTGCCGAAGCTGCGCTCTATGGGTCTGGAGACAACCACAGGAGAGGAGATCCATCTACACGCCGCGGGTGACATCCAGAGATTTACGAGCCAGCGCGTGCCACACGCCACATTTCCCATCCCCATAAGACAATAAACGCTTCATTATCATTTTAAATTGCTCCTTTTGTTTCTGGTAGCGAAGAGCCGCAGCGGCAGCAGCAGAATAACTGAAAAATAAACCGTGGTTTCAGAACACCCTCAACACCACTGTCCAATCACCAGTTAAGGGACCTGGCTCTGAAATGTGACGGAGATGTATATTCATGTGGAATTTCTCATGAAGCGCTGGAGGGAGAAATCCAGGATAGCAACAGAATGCATGATATTATAAGACAGAGTAACTAAATACAGTAATTAGGATTTTTCATGGCCGGCAGCATTTATTTTTAATTATTATTTTTTTTGTGACTCATGCATGAAACTATTAAAACTATTAATGAATTTTACGTTTCTTTAAATAAGGTATGAAACATGACAACTACTAGGGCTGGGAAAATTATCGATGTGGATCTAGATAATGTCTTAGATTTCAGGTGGTTTTATATCGTGATATGGCGTAAGTGCTGCATTAACAGTGGTGTAATTTTCTGAACTTACCAGTCTGCTCTTGTTGTTTTATTATTTTTACCCACTTAGACGTTATATCCACATTACTGATGATTATTTATTAAAAATCTGATTGTGTTAAAGGAGAAGTCTGGAATGCATTTTGTGTAATAAATCATAAAATGACCACAAGTTAGACCATAAGTTGAAATACTTGCTACTCTGACAACAAAACTATAGCTGCGGTGTCCTCCTTTGAAACTTGTTCTCCGGAAGTTTGTTGGTTTCATGTAAACAAAGAGTTAAAATGAGTGCTGAATGGTCGGGGAACCAATACGTGTCTGTTTACGAGTTGTTGTTAGATACAGTAAAATTGTTAAATTGATCAATGTGTTAATGGAGTCTGGCAGGCAGTGAGACAGGCAGTCTTTTAACTTATACTGAAAACAAAGGCCCACTGCTCTGAAAATGCACACTCTGGAGTTTAACAGGCTTAACTGTACATTGACAGACAACTGACAGTTATAAACATCTGATCAACTTACAGTGGAGGGCTCATCCTCGCATGTTATTGTCAAATTACAATGTTGTGCATATCTTGGACTCCTGCAGTGCTCCTGCAGCCTGCCTTCATGTCTGGAGAGGAGGGGGCAGGGGAAAACAACTTGCTTCAACCATAGATTGTATATTAAAATGGGATACAACCAATTCAACATACAGTCCATGGCTCGAACTTGCTGTTTGGACTGCAGTACCCATTTTTGGACGCACAATTGCTACATATTGCTCCTTTAATATTTTGTAAAAAGATTATGTATAAAATGACCGAAGATGCAGAAAAACTGAAATCTTTAGAAATCTAAACAATCGCAGAAAGAGACACGTAATGAATAAAGACTGCAATGAATCGTTTGAATGGATGTTCCTTTCCTTGAGAGCCGAGGAGAAAATGCTCCTCTCTTGTCAGCGGGCCAGCTGCATTGATGATTATTTTCCACAGCCCATTTCCCCACTTAGTCATCTGAACAGCACAAAGGAGCAGCAGAAGGTGTGAATTATCAAAGAGAGGTAAAGAAGTGCAGTGAGACAGGGGACAGCCAAAACTGCTACCTCACACTTAAGTAAGCCTTCCTGTTTGTCTAGCTGAACGGGACATTTTCCTCTCCGACTAAATAGAGTTCAGTGTGGGCTAAAGTCTGTGTGTGAATAATGAATAATTCAGGTTGGAGGTGAGTGGGATCAGTTCCTAGTATGCAGGGGGAGATTAGCCACTGGTGGCCCCTGACAGATGGAGGCCTTACAGCCCGATGCAACACAGACCCAAGAGAATATCAGGTGTCACCTCATTACACACTTCATAGACTTTTTCAACTTCCAATGTTACCTTCTCTGATTGGAACAACCAGGGCAACTGCAAAAAAAAACTAAAAACATTTTTGTAGAAAACAGATTTCATTAAAAAGTTTTAAATTAGATTTTTTTCTGTCAATATATTAGCTGGTTGGGTATGCTTTTATGCTGCATCAATTTTCTTTAAAGAAGCAATATGTAGTAATTGAATGTGATAAAATGAGTACTGCAATCCAGATAGCAAGTTGGAGCAATGGACTGTATATTAAAAAGCTTCAATCCCTATTTAATATATGATTTATGATTGAAGCAAGTTGAATCCCCCTGCCCCCTCCTCCCCAGACTCAGGAATACTCAGGCAGGCTGCAGGAACACCGCAGGAGTGCAAGACGAGTGCAACATTATAAATTGACAATAACAAGGAAGCTGTAAGTTGATCAGTTGTTTATAATGTCCAGTCTCTGTCAATGTAAAACTACGCCTGTTAACCTAAAAACAAAAGTTTATTGATTCCACACACTGTGGAATCTGAGTTCAGTCACCTCGTTTCACTACGTGCCAAACTCCAATAACATTTTGCTTAATTTAACCATCTACTCTTTCTAAATGATTATTAATGATTTCTTATGACTCATAAAGAGACACTTACTCAATTGGCAAACATTCCGCATTAATTTTAACTCTAATTAACGTGAAAAACGGGCAAACAAAAACAGCCATTCCAGCCTGGAATGGAAATTTCAAAGGAGAGTATTTCAACTTTGCACATCTCCTTAATTTCTGATGACAAATCAAGGCCATTTTATGACTTATTAAAGTAATATACTGTATGTTACGAATTTCTCCTTTAATACAGCTAAGTTATTTCAATATTCATGTGGTTTGGTTTTTCTCCAAGGGAGCACTAAGCACAAAAACACAGCCTACGAAAAAAACCCCGAAATGTTTAGTTAATTTATTTATTTATGGCTATCATCAACAGGGTTTCGCAAAATTGTCACATGGCTGCAGTGAATACAGAATCGATTTGAAGGGCTTGGTTTTATCTGCTATTAAATGGGTTGCCTTTTCCATAACACTTGGTGGAATTGTCTAGTTTAAAGAGGGAGTAATTTACTCTACATGAAAAGTGAAGGAGATTCTATTCAGAGAGAAAACGGAGAATCTCTCTTTTCATCAGGCTCAACTGACATCTCATGGACAATTGCAGTCAGTGAATAGGGTAAACTTCATATTCTTCATATCCTCCTTGCCTCGCAGCAGGGCTATTCCTTCAAACTGCATCAATACGTTTTTGTATTGGCTCTTAAGTTAGAATTTTCTCTCATTAAATATGCGCTGGTTAAAGCGTTATTTTTAAAAAGCAGTGATGAGTGTGCAAACCCCCTCCCTCTCTCATGCTATCTCTCGCTGCCGATCATTATCTCTTTTTACATCCTCCTCCTCGCAGAGCTGCAGGCGAGATTTACTATGGCCTGGTAACCCAGAAAAGAAAAAATCTTAATGTAAAGGACTGAAAGATTTTCACGGTTTACTTTTTTTTTTTTTAAACTGGTGACTTAAACATTACAAGGTTTCTTTCCTACTTCTTTTGATAAAACTTATTATTATTCCAAATCGCTGCCTGATGTTCATTTTGCCATCATCAATTTCACTGAATTTTGTCACTAACTTTACTGTAGAGCTAACTTGTGAGCTGTACATTGAAATAGTGGGTGTGTACTGAAGAGCAGCAGTGCCTGCAGCTCAGCTACAAATATTTTACTTTCATAATTTATTGATTTTGGAGGCCCATGTGGACAAAATAGGTCAGTTTCCACCGTAATAACAACAGAATATAACATGAAAAATAAAATTATTTAAATAAAAATCTCCTGAACAATCTTCTCACAGAGGGTTTTGTTAACTTATGTAGGTAAATTGAGTCTGATTTATAACCAGTTAAAACTCCCTGCTGTAGCTTTATCTGTCTACACTCTGACTACAAAAACTAAGGCAGCAAAGCTCAGAATGAAACCTCCAAAATTTATTCTCACATAACTACAATAATAATGTGTCTCTATGACAGCTATTTCTACCTAAGTATTGTAATGTTTATTGCAAGATATCTGCTCTCTGCGGCAGTTCTTGAGCTTGAATGTCTACTGGACTGGGATTGAGTCTCTAAGAAAAATCGCAAATGCAGCAGTCATTGGCTGCTTCACTTTTATGTCAGGTTTTGAAAAATCAAAGACAGCACCAGTCAGTCTCGATTCTTGCCTGGTAATTGACGCCGACTGCCATAAATTGGTAACAGACCAATTAAGTGTCACTTTAACTTCCACATTAATTGTTTCAGAGGGGTAAGAAGTCCTGAGTGATCAACAGCCAATGTGACAGGCTGCTGCCTGCATTAAACCGAGAACCGAAATCTCCTGGTGAGACACCCTGGAGGAAAGAGGACATTCTGTTTTATGCTACCATCTTATTAACACACAGTAAATGGGACATATCTCAAATTCATATATGATTCATTAAAAAGCTGCAGAGTCTGATCTGGCAGAGGATTGAGTCTGATCCTTTAATTGTTCAGTATATATCTCCCAAACATCCAGTGGTCATTACAGGCCCAAGTATGGCTAAATTAACGGCCAGTACATTATCTTCCAAAGTTATGTGGTGTGACTGAGACAAAACAGAGAGCAAATCCCACAAACACACATGCACATACATAATATGTGCGCACACACACACACACACACAAACAACCAGAGAGGATAAATATGTAATGAAACAATTACTCAGGATGAACCAGGATAAAATTCCAAATGACTGGTATTACCATTTCAAGTTTTAATAATCATTAAAACTGTGTTTGATAACCACCCTTTGAAAAACCTAAATAGTGTACAGCACCAACCAAAGTTAGCAACTGTCTCCCTGATGCAGGTGCAGCAGCAACCTGGGTTTGTTTTGCATCAGTGAAAACACTGACATCACAGATTCTGCACATTCTAACAAAACCATGTTAATACTGTTAAACTGTGATATTTTTGGACACTATATTCATGATATGAAATTTTCATCCAGTTTCATCTCTAATTAAATCCTTTATTCTGGTGGCAAGTCTATAGTCTGGCTGCAGCATGTACTGTAAAGACTCACGCAAAGGTGCCTCACATGTGCAGCCTCAACCGTCCACACAAACAGCTGCAACACACGTCAAGTAATGCTAACACTCTCTGAATCCATGGAGGGAAACAATACGAGAACAAACTCTAAATGTAACATACGGATCTGAAGGAAACTTACAATAATATGGTGGGTACTGCCAGGTATCATAAGTATGGTCTGCTGCATGATGTGCAGAGTGACAGCTGCTACTCAGCAATGTGGCTCAGCAGACACCCACTGAGCCAGAGGACAACTGAGAGGAAAACAGCCTGTACAGCCAGGATATTTTCCACATCTGATGTGGAGAATTAAGGATATATTTGAACCAAACCAGGGTTGGTAATTGTTGGGGCAGTGGAAAGATTAACCACACTATTGAGTTTGAAATGTGTTTTAAGATGAGGTAGCAAGCAATTGCAAGTGTGGCTTAGTTCGGTAAAAGAGAGAAACTTGGATTCAGAAGTTTGTTATTCAATAAAGAAAATATATTTAAGAATGTTTCCTTTCTTAACACTTTGTGAGTTTACTTTGTTTATTGGATGTAGTTTATGTACAGATCATACAGAACAAAGTGAACTCGCCGCTGACAAACATCTCCCAGCTGACTACCCAACCCTAGTAAACCCTCTATAACTGATACTTAAACACATGCATGAACATGTGAGAGGAAAACACAGAACAGAAATGAACTATCACACAGAGGAGGCCAGATTTACTGTGGATCCTCTCTGCAGAGATCAGTGAACTATGCATCTCATATTCATGAGTGCTAATGTAGATTACGCTGACAGACAGGCTAAAAGAGACCAGCTATTGTATAGAAGTTCCTCTTAGCAACAGCCTGTGAGGAAAAATACACAAATTATCTGCTTAGTTGATACAAACACAGTGATAGCTGCTGGTCTTTTCCAATTCCAATGGAAATCAGCCACTTCAACAAGCTTATCAGGCTACCGGCAACACTTAATTGCTCAAGGTTTGTTTCATCCAGGCCTCTCTTTGTGTTTTGCCTCTTCCGACTTTCCTGATGGAAACTGAAACAACCTGAATCAATTTACCATCTGGCGTGGTTTCAAGCTAGTGGACAAAACAAAGGAAATCCAGAGTGTTTGATGTGTTGTTGGGTGGGTTAGGGTAAGAGACATTAAAGAAAAGAACTTGGTCCTAACAGGACTGATGTTAGGACTGAGCTCAGTTTAAACAATTAAGGGCACGAAGAGGGCAGAAGACCTCAGATGCACTATGAAATTCATTAAGCCTTCTGCTATCTAAACATGGTATTAATCAGAGCCATACCATAAAACTAATAGAAACCCTTTCAAGAGTCTTATCTTTAGAAAGTTAATGAAAGATACGCATGAGAAAAGAGAAGAAAAAACTGCAACCATCACCAGGCATCTGCAACCCTCTCTTTGAACCTGCTGGTAAACTGTAAATGACCTCAGAATGATGACAGCAGGAAAGCCGAGAACAATATGGCTGCCGTGTTTACCTGCCTGTCTTTTTCTGCCGTGTCAAGCCGTGAGCTGCCACCGGAGGCCTGACTGACAAAGGCCCTGCAGGGTGAAGGAGGGGGAGGGAGGTGGGCTAGACTGAGCGATGGATGCCCTATCCATCATGGCGGCCCTTGGTGGTGGGCTAAGGAGTCGACACGTGGTGGTGAGGGAGAGGCGGTCAGTGAGGAGTCAGCACTCTTTGACTACTCCAGATCCATCATCCCGACAAGAGCCGCACAGAATCTGTCTGTGTGGTGACAGCCGGCAGAATGGCTTCTTCCACTCTGGGCAAAGAGCAATGTGCTGACCAGTAGAAAAAGGTTGTGAAAGGGCCGGTCGGGAGGATATCGTTTAGAGGATTTGGGGAATCAACACTATCTTAGAGAGGGTTTTGGAGCAAGACCCCGTGTTGCCAGATAGTAAGAATAAGCCAGCTTAGCAGATATGATGACTTTATTTCTTATTTGGGGAGGAAAGAAGCATCTATACAACAATGAACTAAAACAGATTATTAAATCGTAGCTCAGAAACAGGAAAAAGCTCAAATAAAAGATGAAAAGTTTATACTTCCATTAGATGATAAAGAGGGTACTGATACTATATTAGTGTTAATTCACTCTAAGCAATTTGGTCACAATTTATTTTACACTGATAAGACATAACAAGCTGTATTTTGTATTAAATTAGGCAAAAACTATATATATATTCTTTATTACACAGAAAAGAAACACAGCTATACTGTAATTGGACACCATACACTTAAAAATACACTAACAAATTGTAGTAAATTAGTTGAAAACTAGAAATAATATGTTCTTTAACAGGCAGTGCAAGGCCCTTTGAGAGTAATTTGGGACACATCATAATAGAACTGCAAACTAAAGTGTATTATTTCCCACTGTTACACCTTAATTAGACTTTATTAGAGGGTAATTACGGACATATTACAACAGAAGTGTACCATAAATTAAAGTGAAATCACATATCTGCTACTTGAGACACACCTTCTTTGGCTGGTCCCATACAACTGGCACAGTAGCTCAGACCGATGCCCTCTTCTTTGGTCAAATCACATTATGTGCCCACAGTATTACAATAAAGGTTAACTTTATTGCGACATATACAACCACACAGTCAGATTCAGTCTCTGCATTTAACCCGTCCTTGAATTAGGAGCAGTGGGCAGCCATTGTGCAGCGCCCAGGGACCAACTACAGATCTAAGTCAGCACCTTGGTCATGGGCACTGACAGGAGAATTGACCTAGCAGACATGTTTTTGAGTCTGTGCAGTCACCCAGGGACAAAATATTCCTCTATAATTTTGGCCTTTACTTGGAAGACCTGTTTTTTAAAATGGGAAAGTAGCAGATAAGTGATTTCACAGTACAATTTTGTTGTAATGTTTCCCTAATTACCCACTATGAAAGTCTAATAAGGATCTAATAAAGGGCCTAATATTGTCAAATAATGGACATATTATTTCTAGTTTTTGTCTAATTTGTTACAAAGTATGGCTTGCTATGTCTTATTAGTGTACCATTAGGTGTACTGTGTCTAATTAGGGTATAACTACAGTCTAATGAAGAACATATGTCTCGTTTTTTGTCTAATTTAATACAAAGTACGGCTTGTTACATCTTATGTACCAGTGTAGGAGGTCTAATTGGGGTATTGTTGTGTTTGCTTAATGTCTAATAAAGAACATATTATTTCTAGTTTTCGTCTAATTTGATACAAAGTACAGCTTGTGATGTCTTATTAATGTATCATAGGGTGTAGGGGTCTAATTAGGGTATAGTTGTGTTTATTTAAAGAACATATTATGCCTAGTTTTTGTCTAGTTTGATACAAAGTACGGCTTGTTATGTCTCATTATTGTACTATGAAATAACTGCGACCGATAATTGTACCTATTCATGCAAGAGACTGATGATTCAGAGTGCACAATGGGATACTTGATAAGATCTTGATGATTCATCTGACCACACAATGCAACACATCTATAGACGAGCGTGATGGAGCAAGAGAAAGACAGTGCCACATACAGGTTAAGAGAAAAAGATCAATCTCGAGAGATTGATAGAGAATGGAAATAGGGGAGAGGGAGGCAGAGGACACATGCGACAGAAAGCTCACATGCATGAGAGAGTTCACAGTGGGTACCAACCTCCTGAAGATCTGAAGAATTAGAGTCATACAGAAAAATCAGCAGGGGCACAAATGCTGGTCTCCTTGTTTAATATATCACCACTTGGTAAAGGAAAAAAGGCTATGTTTGTTCTTGCCAGTTCAGGTGGAGTGTGACAACTCAAGTCATGTTGTTGTTGTGCAACAGATCAGTAAAGAAACAATCCTTTATTCCATAAAAACACTGCACAGGTGAACTCCAAACCTCTGCAGACACTAAAAAACAGTTGTCTTTCAGTCTTTACACCATTATTTGTCAGGACTGATGCCTTGTCATCAGCCATTCTCAGAGTAATCTGCAAGCGTCTAATCTCTGCACACTGATGTAGTTGGTGACCCTGCAGCGCTCCGACAGAGCACTCTGTCTTTTTAACGGCGCTGCTTTTTGGCTCCCGAGGTGGATTTGTTACCCCAGCATGCGGTGAATGCTAAACACACCAAAACTCTAAGGTCAAGTCGCAGAGAAGACCCATTAGGACATGAGCTAGTTAAACTCTGACACTCTGCCCTCAGCCTTGACCTCCTCTGGCAGGATGCTTCTGATAAGACTACTTTTGGAGCATTCCACACTCACATTGTTAAGGAAGGGAGCAGGGAAGGGGAAAAAAAGAACTATATTGAGCCCTTAGTGGAGTTTATAGGAGCAGCTGCATAAAGCAAAAATGGTCTTGTTATTATCTGTTATCCATCCAACCCAAACCAAACATTCACACTCTGTTTAACTCTATATTTTTACTAAAAGAGATGCAAATACTCTGTTTCTGAGATGTCTGCTTTACTAAAAACGTCACCTATCCAAGACCAACACTGGTGTCAGCTCATTAGACAGAGCGAGAGGCTTGCACAGACAGGTATTTTATAGGCAATCCTCTCCTGCAAAAGAACAGAGACCGCAGAGAATACCAAACCTAATTGCATCACTCCAACATGACAAGAGGCACACACAGAAGCCCGCAGTCATACAACTCATCAGAGGAGAAAGGGAGAGGAAAAACGGGGAATGAAATCATTTTTATGCACATGACGCAAGGGGATCTAGCATTCATGAACAGGGATTACCTGATGCTCTGTCATTGTGGAGCGATAACAGGAGAGATGTGCTTTCATTTTTCAGCACAGAGAGCGGGCAGGGATGAGAGAGCCACTGGGACGGTGCTTGTGTTCTACAGACACAGATGCAGGTCGCACACTGCACCCTTTGACAAAATGAATCACCGAAAACACCCACAAAAGCACCTGTATCCCAAACAGAAAAAAAAAAACATGGCTGGAGGCCAGGTTCACATATCCTGTGTTCATAATGCATGTTGTTTCACACATGCAAAGTGCTCTGAGCTTTAGTACAAAAAAGCACAGATGAGGAAGCTTCTGGAAAAGCTAATCGATGAAACGGGATGAGAGCAGGCCGAGGGAATGTCGAGTTGAAAACGTCAGTCATACTGTACCGTTTAATTTTCACAGGAATTACACTGGGTGGAGCTGGGTGTATGTGCTTGAATGTGTTCAACTGCAGGTTTGTGTGTGTAATCCGAACCATAGTATTAGTCTAATCTAAATCAACAGATCCAATCATGCTGCAGGTATCATTTAGCAATGAGGGCATTGTGCCTTTGAGCTGTGCAATCTTCTGTTGATTGGAGCGGTATGAAAAGCGGGTGCCAAGTTGCTCACACAAGCTTCAAACCAACTCCTAAATACTGCCTAAACTCAAAAGGCACAGATACGCTTCTACTGTTTTCTCCACTTCTGAACAAAAGATTAGTTGGTTTGCAAAACAGAGATAAGTCACATCAGACTGTGACGATTATTAACTGAGTGACTGACTGTCTCTATCAGTCGATTCTCACAGCACAATTGAGAATCAGAATATTTTTTACTTCATATTTGCATGTCGATGCGCTGCACAGTGACTGGCAGCTGTGTTGTATTTTCAGTGGGTATGTACAGTTAATCAAAATATTATCAAAACTGCAAGATGCAGGATCCAAATCGCAGAAGCTGCAATTTATAGATAAAGGAAAAATGTGTGACCAAACAGCTGTACTGTATAATGAAGTACTGTGGAGCTGTAGAGATGCCCTGGCCTACAAATCTTGTGGTCCAGATGTAAGAAAACATTGGCGCAGACCCCAACAAATGTTACATAATCATGATTCTTTTTTTTCAGTGAATATTAAAAATTGTGATGCAAAACTGATCACTCTCACCAGTCTGAATCATATCACAATTGCAACATCTGTCAAAAATGATTGCAACATGATTTTCTTGTATAGCATACTCAAATATTAACTTTGTTTTGTGTACTTATTTAGGCACCAGAAAAAGGGAAAATAAGTAAACGCCAAAGTGCCAAAATTTCTACCTAAATTGCCAGGCAAGGAAGAAAAAGTAAAAAACAATGGTGCTAAAGTCAACTTGGCAGCTAACTTAGCTAGTATATCAGCAAATAAACTAAATTACTTGGTTAAATCCTCCAATTGTTGCAGGACAAGTAATTGTATTGTGGTAATTTTTCAATAAAATCTGTGCTTTGTTTCGTACGAAGTTCGGCAGCACATCATTACATCATTTCCTGTTGGTACAAATTGGCAGGTTATAGGTTAATTTCTTGGATACTGCCGAAACAGAGATAAGCACAAAGCATGATGACACTTTATAGTATTAGTTTTTAACACGGAGTTGGGACACAATCATTGTCTTTTTACACTGGAGCTGTAGCCTTTTGTTCTCTTTTTTTTAATAAGCGACTTACACGAAGAAAAGACCCCCTCGGGCTAAACCTGAAAATAAATGAGTTGGCTCCCACTAATTGAGCAGTAATCGCGATGTGCCGTTTGTTTCTGTTGAAGAAACATCATTTGCTGATAAACATTTTTCTAATCACAGCTGCTGCAGGCACTGCTTCCCTGTTTAGTGCCAAGGTGACCCGAACAAAACACGAAATAATGTGACATGAAATAGGGACGCTGCCAGGAGCAAAATGGCCTGTCACGCTTCCTCAATATGAGGAAACGATGAGTGCTATTTTGCAAATAAATCTGGCACCACTACTATTAAAAAGGTGGAAAACAATCAATAGTTTTCCTGCAACGCATGTGTGTCATTGCTAACTAGCAACTGGTCTCTGAATAGATGAGTGAGCAGATGCAAAGTGTTTCCCGTTGTGGTGATTATGAGGTGAGCACATCTCATAAAACTTGTCTTGACAACCTAATTGATCACAGCAAGGGGCATAATAAATCCCTTACACAAACTGAGAGGTATATCAAGGGACCTTTGCATTGTAGCTTAATTTAATTACAAAGCATAATCACATTAGACCTGAAAAAGTAACTCATCTTATTAAATTCTCTCTTCTCTTTCTTTCAGTCATGCAACTTGACTGTTGAAGTTACCCGTCTTTAAGTTTCCCTGTGGGTCATAATAAACTTACTGGACTTTACTTATTAGGTGAAAAATGGATTGCTAGCATGACAAAGGCGACGGCACGTAAAGACAGCTTTATCTACTCCTGCTGTTGTGACTTCACAATACCCTTCAAACAATCTGTGGCTCATTGTTCATTCACATCCACAAGTCCAGCACACCGGCCCAGTCTCCACCCATCCACCTGGTGTGTGTATGATTTTCAACTAATGGTTTCATTCAATGTGAGTGAAGGGGAGATTATTGGCCAAATTTCTGTCTATATGAGCGAGAGGAAAAGCTAGTCAGATCTCAGTCATCAGACGCCTAATTTACGGAAGTGATCTGGGCCTCCAGATCCCCAGGCTCTGAGCAGTCGTGGCTTTGGTAGAAGCCAAATGAGAAATGTCATTAAGTGGGTCTCATCATCGAGTGATGCCATTCTCTCTCGCTCACGACTCACACAAGCGTGGCACGTACAGACACACACTCACAGACACCCATAGACTTTACTGCCCCTAACAGGATGCACTTCGACAGACAGTAATGAAAGTGTCTCATTCACGATTCCAATCAAAAGCTCATCAATCACAACTTGCATCTAAAAAAGCCTCACGCGCCACCCCCCCCGCTCTTGGTGAAAAAAGGTGAAAGGAGGGTGCCTTGGTGCAAACCTGAGCTAAATTTAATCATGTGCTATCAAAAAATAAACAAGCTGCCAGGATAAAGACAGAGCTGCACAGAGCAAGTACAGTTCACTAAACCTCATCACTGCAGTCATCGGAACGAGGCTGTTTAGGCGATAGCAGATCAAGGCAGGAGATTGGATGAGGAAAAGATAAAGGGAATGAGCATATGAATCACACATTTCTCCATTTGTAGTTTATTTGCTGTGATAATGTGCTGAAGAAGAAAGAAACAAGAAACTCATGCCAAAATAAACGCTTAACATGGAAACAATAGAGAAGAAAATACAAAATTGAACAAAAATGTTATTAAGACCCATAAAATAGCTCTATTTAAGCTGAAAATACAGTCAGAGTAGCAACACTGTGTGTGTGAGTGTGTCTGTGTGTTTATGTGTTACTAGTCGCACTCCACTGACGGAACAAGAAGCACATATGCTGCCACATATAACTTTGTGCATGCTGACAGCAGCTTTGTTTTGTTTACTTCTTCACACTTCACACCAGTGGGGGTGCATTACAGAGGAGCCAACGGTAACTAGAAATGCCTTTGACTAAAGCAAACAATATTGGCTGCAATGAATAAGCAACAGAAATAGATGATTGCAATTACAGATTTAGAAGGCACTTTGCAGATATTTTTTTAAAAAGGCAGTGTACCAGGATATGATAGGAGATGCTGGGGCTCAGCTGTCAATCATGACATGACACCTAGTTTTTTATAGCATCAAATAACTAAGTAAAACCAAACTAATCTGAAAAATGAACACTTGAACAAACATCAGCGTGATAACAGCTACCTAGAATTACAGAAATCATCTTTGAGAATTTTTTTTTGACCTGAACTCTGATGTTTTGTGCTAAAATGTAAAATGTATGACCTATACTGCAGCCAGCCACCAGGGGGTGATCCAGATGTTTTGGCTGTCATGCTTTCCCATCTTTATATATAACAATGGTGCTAAATTTGTGTCTAAAAGCAACAGGTGGATAAAGTACGACCCTGTGCAACAGGTTAGTGCCACAACAGCTTACTAATAACACTGTCCATGTGCTGGCTTGTCTTGTCTTGATTTGACTCGGCACATCAGCTTTGCATGGCAGGGATTTGCATCTCCAGTACAACAGGGTTACTCGCTTCAAGGGGTGTCTTTAACTGAAGACCACCTAAGCTTGAGTTGAGCAGCTGAAAACGATGGATAAACACTTTGTTTCCAATAAATTCTTCACAATAAAAGTTCCCTGTCATTTTGCTAGTTTCAGCTTTTATTATGAAGCAGCAAAATCTGGAAATGTTGGGTTTCAATCAACAGTAATTTAACACGACCCCTACACAGCTGAAACCAAACATGGAGCATCAAAATAAAGCAGATACCTGAGAGTACAAACAGAGACACAGGAGACAAACTACACTTTAAACCACAGAGATTCAGTTAGAAGCTACAAAAGTCCTGAGAGCTGAACACATATTTCTCTCTGTTCTCCTGCACACACGAGTTCAGTCTCACAACACAAGCTTGTTTGAGGGGAAGAAAGAGGGGTTGTCCTTATAGGTTGACCGCAGTCGGCAAGATGTCAGCACAGCCAGCTTGGGGGCGGGTTGGGGCACGCTTTGGCCCTGCTCCAGAGAAGATCAATCTTGGGCGCGACTCGGCACGTCTCAGTGCCTCAAAAGTGGTAATGGAAATAAAAACCAGAGAAGCTTTATTAGGTATACCTGAAGTATATGTTTTAGAATTGAGGTCATAGTTAGTGGTGCTTCTACTGGACTGAATTAAATTGAGAGTTTTTATTTATTCATTTATTTATATATTTATTTTGTCCTCCACAGTTACACACGATAATGAAGTCCAGTAAAGAATCATGTTCGTAAATAATAAATATATAAATGAATTTGCACATTTATGACAATGTCAAAAACTAAACATTAAGAGCCTGTTAAAGATTAGGTTGCACAGATGTAATTTAAAAAAGGGGCCATTAAGTATACAGCGTGTATGAATGGCGTCAAAAACTAATTTTACAGAGGGATAACAGATCATTTTCTGCATGTATGATTTATGATTCCCTTTTATGCAGAAGAAAGCCGAATATTTAGTTGATGAGAAAGTAGTTCAGTACTACTGTTGCTCAAAGTGGCTATTATAACAATTACCATCTCTAGAGTGCCAATCTGAAGGAGATTGGAGGTAAGCCCAGGCAAAGGTCTGCAATAATGGTTTAGACAAGAACACTGGATGACTGTCTTTCTGCCCCTCTCATTCCCAGCATGTGAAAACACATATTGTGGGCAGCACTTTCTCTATTTTGATGTCTGTTCTTTTACAATAGAAGTAAAAAAAAAAGGGGGGTGAGCTGCAAAAAAAAAAAAAAAAAAAAAAAAAAGAATTGCAAAGTCCACTCACCCACTCACATTGGGAGATAGAGAAAGGATCGTGTGTTTTGCTTTGAAACCTCTGGAGTTGGAACATCATCCATAAGTAGCATCATTATTCCACACTGTGCTTCAGAACCCTGAAGCCAAGTAAACTCTGCACCAATGAATCCCTCGGTAAAGATATCTGGCATGAGAACAACTTGTGTTGGTAGGGGCCAAAGTTTGTTTAACAGATCATGGGCAGGGTTGCACACTGGACATCAGGTCATATTGTTAATCAAACCATTAAAACGGTTTGTGTCAGTGTCAAAATGCACTTAAACAGTTTTAAACTGTTTGTTTGATAATTATGCAATCAATGGTGAAATCCAATAATAAAAAAAACAATAGTGTGCAAGTGAGAAAAAATACAGCACAGGGGCAAAAGAAGAGAAAAGGTAGCAAAGTCTGATGCATTTCAATATTATTATTTCAAATTATCCAAATGCCATTGGAAAATTGTGAAAACACATTAATAACCAATGAGTAAATCAATGGTTTTTCACAAAACTGTATTCTAACCTCTATTCCAGAAAAGTTGGGACACTGGATAGAAGGTGAATAAAAACCAAAATACAAAGATTTGCAAATTATTTTTAAATCTATATTTAATTAAACATAGAACAAAGACAAGATTTAATGTTCAAACTGATTAACTTTGTTGTTTTTAGTGAATATACACTCATTCTGAATTTGATGCCTGCAACATGTTTTTCAAAATTGGGACAAGGACATGCAACACTCAGTAAGGGTTTGGGAAGTGAGGACACTAATTATTGAAGTTTTGAAAGCAGAATTCTTTTGCATTATTGCTTGATATACGACTTCAGATGCTCAAAAGTCCAGGGTCTCTGTTCTGATACTTTGTGCTTCATAATGCATCGCACACTTTCAATGGGAGACAGGTCTGGACTGTGGGCAGGTCAGTCTAGTAGTAGCTGGACTGTTTTTCAGCGAAGCCACGCTGTTAAATGTTGAACACATGTATAATGTGTCCTGGCATCGCCTTGCTGAAATAAGGAGGGGCATCCCTGAAAAAGACGCTGTGTGGATGGCATCATATGTTGCTCCAAAACCCGCATGCACCTTTCAGAATTGCAGAAATGCAAAGGCTTATCATTTTGAAACAGGGGTATTTAGTTTCTGGATTTTTTGAGTAGTGAATTATTTGTGACAAAATATTAAAATCTGTTATCTATTGTTTTTGGCACCGTTTGTTTTTTTTCTCATTCTTTGATCAGATATTTCTTGATTTATCTTCTTATTTCTTCATTTCTACGTTGGAGAATTCTTACCAGCCCAAATCCTGTCATGGAAATTTAAATATCATATGATATCTGCCCTATGTAAGATATACTATATATACACACCTTGCCTTTCAGGTCTTCCATAACATAGGCTTAACTGAAAGGTTAAAGGCATGAAAAGTCTTACTGCAAAACCCTTTAACTTACTTTTTCAGAGCCGGAATAAAGAAAGTGCACTGCAGAAGATGCAAAAGGAGGGAGGACCGGGGGAGGAGGGGAATGGCAGCTGGTACTACACTTGTGAGGGATAAGGTCAGTGGCAGAAATACCCACAGTGAGTCTCTAGGGACAACCGCAGAAACATTCAAATCCTCAAATCTCAAATAAACACCTCTCTAGGGGAGTGGGGTATTTTTTTTCCCCCTTTTTTTCCCATCTCATTGCATTCGGTAGGCCTCCACCCATGGTTATTATTCACTGCTCATTATCACTGCTCTGATTAATAAGAGCAATTTCAGGGTCCCCTGGTATTAGAGAGGAAAAAAAGAGTGGTGTGTTTTCTGTTATAAACACAGTGAGTGTGCTACTTAGAATAGAAAGAAGGAGGGAAAGCAGCAGGTGATATTTGCCTAAGCTCCATATCCGACACTTGCAGCTTAAGGGGGCAAGGATTTTGCAATCATTTCTCAATAAATAAGAAAATATATCTCAGTGGCCAAGAACTGGTGAAGACCAACCTGCACTTGACAATACATTCAACCCAGCATGCGATCTCTCACTCAGGTGTGAGAAGCCTCGCAGAATTCTTCACACAGCCCGCGAATATTACAATTTATCAAATTTTGAGACTATTTTTGGAGATGGTGCACAGGCGCACCAGTGTGACTCTCAAATATGTCTGCATTTTGAGATATTCCTTTAATTTCTTAATTATTAATTACCAGAAGGGAAAGAACCAGCTTGCCTGTTCGTAAAAAAAAAAAAGTGTGTGTGAGAAAGTGTCTCAGACAGCAGAGCTACAGTATCACAACAATCCGGTTTAAACAACATAACAGCACCTGCTATACTGTGCAGACAGCCTTCTACCTGTTAGCAGTGACGGTTAGTGTGGTCAGAGCTCTCGACACACTCTCTCCCTCACACAGTCCTGTGGTGACAATAAAATGAACTGTCAACTCTCTCACAAAAAAACAACTCTCCTGTGCCAAAGCAATCCCAAAATTCTGATGTGTGGGCCAGTTCAGGTCAGCAGACAGCGGTGGACGATGCTATGAAAAAGGCAAAGACCAAACGCTATTCTTCCCAACAGGGATGGTTCACACAGTTTATGTGGCTGTAGGCTATATGCTGTTCAAACTGTGGTCAAACAGTCATATGGGATATGGTTTTTTTTCTGATTTAACCAAACCTTGTACACACAAAGCACCCTGTAACCCTGTGTAATAATCAATCATAGAAAGTATACAATATGCATGGATTTTAGTGAGTCTTTGCCACAGCAATGACTCGTACATTTTGTAATATTTTTTGACTTAGTGGGGTTAGGCAGTTGGATGAATATAACCGTTATCAGCAAGTGGCAGCTTCCATTGTGGGTTGTTTTGTTGGGGTGATTTTTGTCATTTCATTTAGTTTTTTTAATGCTCTGCACGTGTTTCAGGTTCTCATTCAGTGGCACAGTACACACCCACCGAGACAGAGGACGAGTGAGAGGAAAACAGCCTTTACAGCCAGACTATTTTCACATCTAAGGCGGTGAAGTATCGATTTCTTTCAATAAAACCAGAGCTGGTGACTGTTATTCAGTGGTTTTGGTGAGTTTAGTTTTGTCTCCTTCTGTAGAGTTTGAAAGAAGTGTGTTTTACGAAGTTAAAAAGGCAATTAAAGCTTATTTTAGTTGGATACAAGAGAGAAACTTTTATTTAGAAGGTAATTGGTTGTATTTTTCTGGCTTAATAAAGAAAATAAATGAGAATATTTCCTTCCTTGACATGGGCGCAGGGAATAGTGACACACACAACTGTGCAAATACATCAGCAATCGTCAGTTGGAAATTTTTAACATAATGTCCAACCCTAGAACTAAGTTTAGTTACTGATCAGTAATGCAGTTAAGATGGAGAAAATGGTAATGTGTTGCTGTGATGTGATGTTTCTAAATGTAACCTGGTGCTCTGAAGCCTTGCTTAGCTTAAAGCGCCATCTTGTACTAGCCTCAGATAAAAATAATTCTCAATTAACCTGAGAAAAATCTCAAAGAAAAACGTTCAGATGTCTTAGGGGGTTGTCAAAGGAAAAAAAAAGTCCATAAATTGCCATCTTTGAAGTTCTGAAAATTTTGTCTCAAATACTAAACAAAAGGATGTTAAAGCATTCACAACTCTTTTGGATTCTGTGAGTCTGACTCACCCTCATCACATCACATCCTGGGTGGCTAAAAGATATAATGTCATATTTAACCTTTGAAAATTTAAATATACTTTGCGAGGATCAAAAGAGCATTTCTTCTCTCAAAGTGGCAGCCTTTCTTTTCTGATTTTGCAAACCTGTCTGCATTGCCATCAAAGTATCTGTTGTTCTGTCTGTTGTGCATGTTTTGTTTTGCTTTACTTGAAAATATGAAACATGTAGAAAAGTGTTACTTCTGGATATTGCATTTGTGCCTCCGAAAAGAACGATAAATACTCGATGTATTGGTAGTTAGTAGTAGTTAGTTTGTTTTTATGACTTATTATTTGGTCATCTGTTCATATAAGTTTTGTTTTAGGAGTAGCATAAAGGGATTACAACCTTCATTTCCTTTTACAACCCTGTGTTACAGAATGATGAATAAATGAACCTTGTTCTTTGTACCTTGATAGGTTCAGATACCATGAATTAAATGTGTTGAAACACACAGGATATTGCAAGGCAGAGATCAAGTGTAATAGTGCTGAAAGCATCACAGCGATGCAGAACTCCTCTACATGCCCCTCACAGACCTCTGCGTTTCAAAGACATTGACGCAATTCGTTTCCTCCACAGCCTTATTCACACAGCTTGATGTTGCGACAAAAGCAGCAATGTTCACACTGCCCTTGTTTAAGGCATCATTTGATTTTTCTTATAGGCATTTCTGAGGTGTAAAAAGAAAACTTACTGTGAAGTCACCTTCAAAGAAATGCCCCGGTGCCAAGGAATTACAAAGCTAAAATAGTTTCTCGGGGAGGAGGCAGCAATTCTATTATTCTTTAAAATGCAGCGCAATGGCTTTTATGAGAGTGTGGAAAAGCCATCTGAGAAGCAGGTCAGGGGAGTGAGCGGCTTGGCCCTGAGCACATTGTGTCTTATCCCTCTCCATTTCCACCACCTTGTCCCTGAATAATGGGCAGACCTCGCCGCTGCCCCCGGAGGCTAATGGCTTCTCATGGAGGAGAAATCAACACAGAAATACCTCCACGGGTAATCCGCCTCTTTAACCAGCAACATGCCACGTGTCCAATCCTACTGTGTTCAAAATAGCATCAGAGAAATAAGCGATTCCATCCCTCAGGGATACTGCCTTAATATGCTCCGTGAGAGCTGCTGATGAAAAATATATCATCTTCACGGCAATCTACCAGAAATATGGTGAGCTGAATACCTTTTCCTATTGGTGAAGATACCCTAAGCCTGACAATGATGAACTATTATGTAACTTCCGAGGTGATGCAGATGAAAACTCCAGAATTGAGAATTTCGATAAATTGCCACGGCCAGATGTGAACCAAAAATGAAAGAGGGAAGTAAAACAAATACGAATCATATTCTGAATATAGGATTTAGATTATTAGTCTTAATGTCGTTATCATTCAAGGCAGATTTACCACAAGCTATGAGATTGTGAAACAATGGTAAAAGGCACAAATCTGTACAATATCGCAGTGTCAGGGACAAGTACTACACTACCCACAATCCTCAAGTATAACGGCAATAGGTTTCAATAGAGCCTGCACCAAAGTCTGACATGATGTAACATCCCTTCCTTCTTTTTTAGTTTTCTTGTAGCAGATAGACGGCTAACTTTAGCTAACATGAGGTTCATCTCCTGCCTACGGTAGTCCCGCACTCTCTCTCCCCATTTCTTGTCATAACTTCAGCTGTCCTATAAATTAAAGGGCATGAAAGTCCAAAAATATTGAAAAAAACAAACAATATAAACACTACACTAATGACAAAAGTTAAAATTAAGAAGCAATATCATTCATAATGGATTATGGGATGAGTAGTTCTGTTTCTCCTAAAATAATCATGTACACACAGTCTTGTACCTTTGCCTGCTCTCCAATTTCCAATCTTTTTTGCTTTGTTTTGCACTGAAACAAATGTTCATGATTCATCTCGTAGTTAGTGTGCTTGGTTCCAGGCTTTAAACTCTTCATATAAGGATTCTCTGAAACTTCAGTGGAGTAAATGAAGGGGAAATTCATTTCCAGAACAGGAGCTGTCTGAAAAAGTGGACCGACACTGTTGAGCTCTGCAGTGACAAATACAAAGTTGGATTGTTTCCATTTTTGTTCACACCGCAGAGAAAGACAGCAAAAGAGATTCAACAAATACTGCAGAAAATCCTGTTAATTCAAGAGCAGCTACCAAATTAAACTGAGAGAGAAATATGCTAAATGGAAGTGATGGAACAATCTCAAACACTTATGCATAAATACATTCACACATAAATCATAAGAAATCAAAATGCAATTGGATTTTTAAAATCACATGGGCCCTGCATTCGTATTGTAAGCACGCACACATGTAGGTGTGCAGAGACACACAAATAAATATAAAGTGAACATGAATACCTTCTAAATGAAAATTTAACCCCGCTTCGGGCATATTCCACATGATGAATTATTAAATCACTAGAACTGTTGACTGGTGAAATGCTACCTCACATAACAGAGGTGTGTGTGTGTGTGTGTGCCTCCCAATTCACCAATTCAGTATAACTATTCTATAAAAGCACTTTTGAATTAATTAATTAATTAACCAAAACTGCGATGATTTGGTTAATGCCACATCGACCACTTGAGGTAAAATGTTTTAATTTCAGGGATTAATGAAAGGTCAACACCATCTCATTAACAGCTGATAAATATCACATGCAATCAACACAGAAGAAATGCATAAACACCTCAGATTCTCTCCCGTGATGTAACACACTGACTTTACAGCGCAGTAATCCACATACTGTATGCTACCTTGGTACACTGATACCTCAACTCAAAGCTTATCTAGAGAGAGCATGTACAATAGCAATGCATGTCAACAACAGTAATTAGCAACAACAGGGATATTTGACTGCAGTGCATTGATCATTCTGACCAGCTTCAAAGGCCTCAAAACCGGAGACCTTTTGCGTAGAGGGGAGAAGTCGCAGATGAGACAGTATTCCTTTAATTCCACTTAGAAAGTACTTCAAACGTGTAATCAAGCCATCCACCATCTGTCAATCCAGATTGAGGCTGTCTGCTAATACATGAAAGAAATCCATTTGATGTCAGTTTTGTCTGCGACAGATAAAGTAGTTCTACCTTGAGCCGGTGCAACAAAACGGTGAGAAAGCAATGGCAGCCAGGCCAGGGTCAATAAGCAGCTGTTTCTTTTGCATGTTTGATGAGGCATGAACAGCTTATTCTGTACAAGGACGTTTCTGCTCCAACCTGCTCGTTTCTTTGTGCGTCTATACAGGATTGGTTTTCTTTATGAATAAGCGTATACCGTGGGAGTGACTGGGCAAGTGAGTCATTATTCGCACTTCAAATTCTGCTCTCCTGCTCTTTTTGATGCAATTTTAGCAGCTTACAATTGTCTCATTAATGGAGGTAATTGAAAAACAATGCATCAAAGCCTGTGAGGAGAAGAGAGGAGAGGAGAGGAGAGGTAGGAAAAAATACAATCCCAAAATAAACACATGAAAAAAAGAGAGAAAAAAAATAGTCTAAACAAATCAGTTCTTCTAACAATAGCAATCCCAAAACAATAATAAGGTAAGGCTAAAGTGGATGTGTTGAGTCAGAGACTGGAACTAAACAGCTAATTTTGTTGTCAACTAAAATACACTCGCTGAAGTTGGCTGATATGTGGGTGGCCACTCCATCTCTCCCGGGGCAAATAATCCATGCTGATCTCCCAGGGGCTGAGGTCAATTTCACACTCACGCCCGCTCTAATGTCTACTAACACATACAAATATATACAAATGCGTGTGTGTACACAGAAAGAGCCGCGCACCCACACCGCACACATGCTGACTTGAGGCGAAACAGGTGGGTTTAATGCCAAAATCTCATCTTTCACAAGGACCGCACAAGGAGTCAGGGAGAGATATTGCTTTCATATAATTCCATCGATAACACAATAAAACTGAACGGAAATGAAATAAAAGTTCTCGAGAAGTGCTTTGACCAGCAATAATGTTGATCTCCATCCACACTGGTTTACTAAAGGGGGTAATGTTGTCGGTGCTAAGTACGTGACAAGCTGAGGGCCGCCAGGAGGATTTCACCTTGGAACGATTCCTCCACGGTGGCTGCTGGCCAGTTCGATGGCACAATATATCCGCTTGGATGCATATCACGAGTAAAAATAGTCTCTTGTAAAAATCCATACTGAGTATCACTTTGCTATTTTATTATCTTTCTTTTAAATAAGACACTTAAAAATGGAGCTCACATTGAAAATATGCCTGAAATGGCTCTTGTTGGATGGAAAAATATTGACATGTTCTCAACAGGCGCTATCTTGGCACAATGCTGCACAATACTGTGAAATTTCGATACTAAAATAACCAGAGGTGGTAAGTAACTAAGTACAAATACTTTTTTTACTGTTACAGTAGAATTTTCAGGTATCTGCACTTGAGTATTTATCTTTATGACAACTTTCTTACCTTCTACTCCCTATATTTAAGACAAATATCTGTACTTTCTACTCCCTACGGTTTCCAAACTGGATTGTTACATCAGTTTTCATGCATTTCACAAGAATCAATGGCTATTTTTATTTTTCCTTCCCAACATCACAACTGATTTCAGCCTAAATAGATTGGACAATAACACACAGAAAAGACAATTGCTTGCTGTATCCAGCAGTGCATATCATGCACGACCGACGTAACGAGACGAAAACAATGGAAATCGTCCAGCTCATTGTCTTTTAAGGAATGGACTGAGCTTATGACAAAAATGGCTGCATTTGAACGAGTTACAGAGTAAGACAGAGTAATGGGGGAGAAGATGTTTTCGAACAAGTCTGCGGCTCCTTTCTAGCCTTAATAGAGTGTATGTCTGACTAAATTTGTACCGGCACCTGGTATAATGAACTGGTAGATTCAGATGTAACTGGTACACTCTTGGCCATTTTTTTCTTTTTTTGCAATGGAGTGCTGTTCTGTACATGGCTATGTCTCATTTTGGAACTATACTGTGTGCAGCCTGGGTTAATCCAAGGGGAGAAATATCTGTGTTTGTAGACTTAGGTGTGTTACGCCCCCTTTTGCTTTGTTTGATATGACGTTTGCTTCAGTTTTCAATTCTTTATGGTGTTCATCTGTTATGGCTTGTTCTGTCAAATAAAAAGAAAAAAGAAAAACAGGAATAAGACGTAACAAGACGTAACGGATGTAACAATATGAAAAATTATGCAAAAGATTTAAGACGCAATAAGCTAAAAAAAAACAACGTAAAAGACATAACACGAAAACAAAGATTTAACAAGACAAAAAACGAGGTAAAAGATGGAACAAGATGAAACAGACAGAGAGGGAGCCTCAAAAGGTGAGGTTCATTTAACTGTACACAGAAACAGCTGGTAGAAATGTCCTTCAGAGGCTATACTTTCATACTCTGAGTATATTTTAGAACCTACACTTCTTCACTTTTACTTGAGTAAGGAAGTTGAATCAGTACTTCTACTTTTACCAGTCTTTTACGTAAGTGTCTGTATTTCTATTTGAGTAAAGAATGTGTGTAATTTTGCCACGTCTGAAGATATCGCATATGCTTCCTACAGTGCATCATGATCACTGTGTTCTTTGTGTTTTCCGTTTCTCATAAAACCAGAATCACCGTAATGCATCGCTGATTCACCACAACTGCAGAACTACAACTCTAACATTTATGACCTCATTTGTTAAATTCTTCCTCAGGTGCCAGGAAATGAGCAATCCTGCCTGTGAATACACACTCATACTGTAAGACTAATTATATGCAGTGTGCACATCTATTCTCTGGCTAGGAGCGACTTCTTCGCTCAGTCAAAAAGAAGGTACAATCCGTCTGAATGAGGTAGTTACGGGGGCCCTGGTGCATTTCACATCAGTAGATTCATTGAAATGACATAGCTAGTCAGAGACCAGACATCATCTAACATCAAAGTGTCTGGTTGCTAAGGGACCATCTGTTTCATAATGTACTCCACTGAATTGGAAGTCTGTTGCATATGCAACAGAATTATAAAGCTGCCCGAATCTGGGCGCTCAGCTTTAAATATTTCAAGTGTTAATCAAAAATAATGCACTGGGGTTTTGTCAAATGCAAAAACGAAACAAAAATAAGCAAATAGATTGTGAAAGCGACGAACCTCCTTCCAACTAGGATGATTATTTTTCTTGCCTGGTACTTTTCCTACAGCAGATGGTTCAGATGCAATGGTTTACAGAGAGCAGCTAGTGTAATACCTCCTTTAAAACAGAACAGAACAAGCTCAGCTGCTGTTTTTCATCCATCTGATGTACATTATCTTTGCCTGCATTTCGCATGTGTTCAGCTATACCTACTACAAACAAGTGCTGTTGACCAACTTCTGCAATTCTTTAAGGATGTTTGTTATATACAGAGCAAAAAGGTTTCCTGTTCACGTGGAGGCATGAGTGGGTTGAGTGAAATGTCCTTATACACTGTAATTTCCATGAGCCGCAAGCATGGCAGAGAGGCTGACGTAAACAAATGAACACACAGAGTCCGGTTCTTATTAAAGTCGTCCTCTTGATCAACAAAAACAGAAACATTGCCTATTCTAAATTCGCTTCACTGTCTCGCAATCAGACCAAGCAGCCATGCACAATGAGACAGCTCGGTTTACTGTGAAAGAAATCGATATAAATACCTCTAGGAACTTCTTCAAGTATACATGTCTGACTGTACTCTCAGATCTTTTCATTTAATCTCCTGCTCATCCCCCACACCACAATCAGACCCGTGTGCCCTCATCTCACCAGCAGCAGCTTCAGTCTCTTCCAATAAGCACTGTCTAAAATAGTCCTTTCATATTAAAGAGTATTGAAAAGTCTTGACTGTTTCTTTAATTCCATGACCTGCCCTGACTCTGTGCGCTCAGATTTCTCACAGGTTTGAGTGAAGGTGCTGAAAACAAGTGTAATCTTTTTTTTTTTTGAAGGCTGAAAATATAAAATATAAATGCCGATTTTATCTGGAAGTAGAAAAAGGTCGAGGATTGAGAACATTAACCTTGTATTTGAGACAACCCAAGGCAATCTATAAAGAAAAAAATATGACAGGCACTTTTCATGTAGAACAACATGAAAACATTGATTGAGTCATTGAGCCCTACATTATGTCACTATTCTACCTTAACATGGCAGCTTCAAAATAATTTTGCTATATATGACACATGGACGTGTAATAGGGTGAATGGTGCCTCTGTCGTTCCCACTCTGTGCCCCGAGTCTTTTTTGGCTGGGTCATGACAAATATGTAAAGCTTTACGGCACTAAGTCACACACCACCAACTATGTCACTGATTTTAGTAAAACAGGATCATATGTCACAGACTAAATGTTTTCTGGGGTTCCCTCTGATGTCCTCCGGCTGCTCTTCCTCATCTCTTGGTGAGTTTCTTGGTGGAGAGTAAAGTGGCTTAGCTATACTGCCCGGACTTGGATGTTAGAGCACTAGGGGAGATTTGGTGTTTACATGGCTAGCACAGGAGCTTTGGACTGCCAGAAGGAGGAGGAGGAGGAGGAGGACGACGAGGAGGAGGAGGAGGGAGCAACGGAAACGGGCAAAGAGGCCGCCGGAGAAGATTTAATGTCAGACTCGTTTTTAGTCGTTGGTGAGAGCTACGTGAAATAACCAGTTGATTCCGCTGAGCACAGCACGTCTGCGCCACGGGATTGATCTGTCCTGCACACAGCTGCATGCCCCCACCAGCAGCATTTCAGAAGCTTTTCAGCAGAGCATTTTGCCTGCTTGATTATGTTTACTTGGTTGATTTGGTTCTCTTTCCTTAGTTTTTGTGCTTCCACCATGGATGAGTGGGTTATGTAGTTAAATAGTTTCTTTTCCGTCTGTCTTTATGATTGCAAGTCTGCACAGGGTGTTTTATTTTGAAAATTGACCGGATTCTCTCTGCTTTTTCTGCGTCTGACTTCCTGCCCCACCGCCCCTCAATCTGCCATGTGCAGATTGATGCAGCATCTGTCAAAAATAGACTCAGACAGAGCTGCTTGTGGGACGCACCGAGGCACTGCTGGTGGAATCACAAGCATTGTGTAGAAAGGCGGCGATCAGCTATGGCTTACGTGACGCAGCCGTGCCTGGTGAAATCTGACCGTAAAAGCCTAAAAGACAGACGCCAAGCTGGCCCTCTTACGATGGACTTATGTGTTGCATAATATATATTCAGTGAACAATCTGCAGCTAAGAATATGGTAGGATTTTTACCCAAAATGATGCTTAGTGTTTATGAATCCTGATGTGAATGGATACAAAGCAAAGCTAATTACATCCCTTTGCCATTCTGTTTTATGGATATTAATATTCTGTGATACTAAAAGTTTATTTCGGTGAAACTTTACCCATACTGTTTAACCTGAATGTCTACAATGTTACACATAATAGTTGGTTTTAAGCATTTATTGCCTTTGATCCCAGGTTGTATCCACTGCTCTGCTGAAAATGCTAATGGAGTCATTACTTGCAGTCTGACAGAAACAATGTTCCAGGGATGATGAATTAAACAATGCCTTCTCTTGTAGCAGGACTTTGATGACCTCTGAAGCATTAGAAACACAGCCATGGGTCAAGTGTTCATCTCAGTTCGAATTTAGCGTTTTATTTCACAGCGCGGGGTGATAGAATAGTTTAAAAGTCCTGTGTCTAAATCTGAATTAAACAGGGGATGGTTAGCGTGGCTTTGTAAGAGTCTTTGTGGTTGGTTTTAATTGCAGCTTTTGAAAGAAAACCTAGTCATTATTGGCTTACAGTCATTTCCTAGAAAATTCTCACAGCTTTGTTTCATCGGTTTTCGTTTCAGGGTTTTTTTGGTTTGTTTTTTTTGTATTCAGTTTATCTTTAAATATCATAAATTTAAATTTAATTTAATTCTGTGATGGCTTTTAACCATTATTCATCTCATTCTAAATTAATGTTATTATATATCAACCCACAAATTATCCCATTTAAAGCCTGGTGTATACTTTCTATGGCGGTGTCATCATGTCATTAACATTTGCAAATTCTAGACACTGATTCTTTAAGTGTATAACTGGAGTTTGAAAGAGTCATAGAAACGGTGCTTGGAAATAATGATGATGAAGAATAAAATAAGATTAACCCTGACAAATGACGACGGCTCCCTGAAACGATTTTAGATTAATTAACTTTAGAGGTTCAGGGGCATATGTTAGCAGAATATGGCTGAAATTGAATAGAATATTTGTAAGTATGTTTTCATTAGAGTTTCATGACCTGAAAATAAGAATTATTGTGTTTTTGTTACCTTAGACTGAGCCCTGACAGAGGGCATGAGTCCTCTTCCACAGAGGCCACCATGTTGCTGTCATGTACATGTACATCTACAGTAGTTCAGAATGGAAAAATCAGACACTAGCTCTTTATCATTACATAATTAGATGAATAAATAGCTCATAGATTATTTACTAATTTACAAACAGTCTAGTAGTGTGTTTTTATTAAGTCTAGTCAGTATTTTCTACATATTCTATATTTTTGTTGTATATTATACAGTATAAAATAAACAGAATTAGCTCTCTTGATGTGTGTGTATTTATGGTATAGGTACTCCAGGTTGACATGGTGCTAATATTTTATGTCTAATACATTTCTCTTATGTTGTTCTTCTACATGATGAAGTAGAAGTATTAAAAAAATATACATATATGAGGGGGAGCCTGGAAATGTTTTCTATCTTGCAAGGGGCAAAATTTCTATTTCTGTTTTTGAAGATTCTAAAATGAATAAATAAATAATCAAATAAGTGGGGATGTCATTATAAGATTGGCAGAAGTGGTAACCAGAGATGAAAAGGTGACATCAAACCCTCAGCACGACATCCTGCTATGATCAGTGTGTTATTGAATCAAAACGAATATTTAAGCAGTGAAAGCTTTGCCAAATGACTAAAATCCCTGCACTGCTTGCGTTTAACCCTCAAGTCTTTAACCCTGTTTACTATAAACAGTTTTATCTTTCCACTGCCTACTCCCCATCACCGCCAACATGTGGAGTCACATGCGTTATTCACTGTGTGCGCGTGTGTGTGTGTGTGTCTGGGGTGAGCTATGGGGGCTGAGGAGTATCCGATGACAGATAGGAGGATTTGTGATCCTGCTGCAGCTGTTCAACAACCGTCACCATCAGGTGAGCACAGCAGCAGGACTCCAGACACATTCATGAAAGGCAAAAGAAATACACAGATCTTAAAACAAACAAACGGCCCGTTGTCTTACATTTCACTGTCCGCTAATCCTTCATTCAGCACAAACTGAAGCCGTTTCAAAGTTTCAAAAGTTTCCAGCAGTTATATAAGTGCTATATATTTCACTAGGAGTGCAGCTTTTCCGTTTTTTTAAGCCAAATCAGGAGTTAAAGAAGGAATCTATAATATATTTACTGTAATCTATCATAAAATGACCATGATAGGTCATTCGAGATTAAGAATACAACACTAATGTGCATTTTCGGAGCAGTGGGTTTTTGTTTTTAGGTTAACAGGCTCGTCTTTGCTTGTTATTGTCAAATCACAATGTTGCACTCCTGCAGTGTTCCTAAATAGGGATTCAACCTATACACTCTATGGTTCAAACTATAGTGCTATTTGCCCTGCAGTTCTCATTTTTGCACACACAATTGCTACATATTGCTTCTTTAAACTCAGCATACCAAAAATAATAAAAGAACAGATAAAAAAATTCAATCAAACAGTACTGGGTGTGTAAAAGGATAAGTCAAGTGTGGTTTTCAAATTGAAAATAGTGAGAAAATAAAAATAACAAGACAGGGAGATAGTGGCACTATGGTAGCAGTGTCTCTGGTCTTTGGATCTCAGCTTGGAGGACCATTAACCATTCCTTGTTCATCCTCTGAGGCTCTGAGGGCCAACCAGGCACACCGGGGTGACAGAATCAGGAGGAAAATGAGAAAAATAATTGGAAGGTCAGATTTGATAATGGCCACTCCACTGGAAAACAAGCTCTTAATTGGTATAAGGGCCATTTGGTGAGTTTTCAAGGTAAAATGTGAAAGCACTCATTATCCTTTCTGTCTCGCAGAAGCTGCCGCTGCCTCGCAGGCCGTGGCAGAGATGGCTTCCGCCTTCGTTCACAGTGTTGAGCCATGATGACACAAGGCTTCCTGGCTTTTTGTTGGACCCAGGCTCCACTCTAATGAGCCATTGAAAATCATTACAGCATGTTGGAGGGAAATATTTTAGGTGAGAAGTAAAGTTGTGTTTGAGAATAGCAGGTGTCAAAGTAATTGCACTCCTTTTTTAGCTTTTCAAGTAACAAGTTGAAATGTCACCTTCTTGAGTTAACTTTTCTCCTCTTCTCTGTATCTTTCTTGTTAAGCTCATCAGGTTGCAGGGTGGGTACATGGCTGTACAGCAGGATTGAGAACATGAACCTCTCTTTCTCAGACTGCGAATCCCACTAAAGCCCTAGTATCACCTGTGAGAGCTGGGAACTTGGCTTATGGAGCCGCAGTGAGTGCTGTGTGGCAGAATGAGTGTCACCCCGCAGGACGAGTCCTTTCATCAAGCTTCCCTCTTACTCTGACCCTGCCATCTGGGAAAACAGGTGATACTAATGAGGGATGGCTCCTTGTCTCCTGGCACCAAACACGCACACACTGCTCCCATTGTGCGACACTGTCCCTGCTGCCCCCTGGAAGTCACAGACACCTCTCATTACACAAACATACACACAGTGATGGACAAAGACCGGAACGCAATGACATGGGACAGTTTACAGGGATGGTTCAGATTATTTGAAGTGGGGCTGTATGAAGTACTGATCGATAGCCAGTGTGTTAGCTACGGCAGAGAGGGAGCAGAGCATGGAGGCTTAGCAAAGAACTGCTGTGGACAGGGTCAGCAACAGAAGGTATTTCAGCCATTTAAAAAGGTCACCTAAAAAAGTCAGTGTCAGTTTAAAGTAATAATATGCAATATTTCCCTAAATGAGCCAAAAATGTCAGTATTTGATGCATTTGCAAACAGCTCGAACAAATGCTGCTGATTGTACTTTCAAGTGTACTCTATGTAGCTTTACTTTGCCATAAGAAAGCCATTTCTGATGGGAAACCGCCATTATATAACCAAATATCATTCCCTCCAAACCAACCAAACTCCACAGTCATTTTCACTTGCAGCACACAGTAGTTGCTGTTTTACCACTCATTAATCTGTTGGTTTATTTGTGTTACTGTTTGACTTTCCTGTTTTAAAAGGATAATTCGGATTCACCAAAGTCACACAACAACACAAACAGACTGACAGATCGAGGCAGCAGGAGAGAAGCAACTCCCATGTACTGATTTCGCCTATGGAGTTCAGTAAATCTGAAGAGAGCGATAATGGTTTGTATAACGTCTGTTTCCTGTCAGAAAAGGCTGTATGATGGCAAGACAAAGCGGCAAAAATATTGTAAATATAACGTACACATAAACTGATACTGATTTTCTTTAGGTGGACCTTTTTTAAGTGACTGCAATACCTTTTGTTGCTGACCCTTCTCCTAACGGGGGGCGTGCCGTCCTGCATCAACTGTAGGTAATACACTAACTATTGATAAGCACCTCATACAGTCGCTTCAAATAATCCGAACTATCGCTTTAACAGTATTATAAGAGTTTCCGATGGTTTAACTTACAACAAGTTGTAATGCAGTAGACAATGGCTGGGTAGACTTTTCTGTTTCTGCACCATTTAAAAAAAAAAA
>JAJHUR010093430.1:5409-23571 GCA_027495735.1 Lutjanus campechanus | reverse complement strand
CTGTGTCGCACCGCCTCGACTTTCCTCACACAAAAGCTGCTTTTCCACGTTTGAGAAAAGCCATTTTCACAGTGTTCTCAAAGTTATCAAAGGTCTGCCTCGGATCTTTGATCTCAATTTTGTAGTCCTTTACAGCCGATGGGTGAAGGTGTCTGTACTCTTAGAAATAAGGGTTCCAAAGAGGTTCTTCCAGACGGGCTGAGGTTCTACCCAGAACCATTTGTTTCTGAAGGATCCTTTTTTTGAGAAAGCATTTGTCAAGGGTTCTTTGTAAGGCGAAAGGTTCCATTAAGAACCATTTTCATCCAAAGAACCCTTTTTGGAAGAAAGAGTTCTTCAAGGATTGTTGAAATACCTGAAGAATCAATTGTTCTTTATGTCATAAAATAAGAAGTTTCTCGGAAAAAGGCCCTGCAATATTAAAAGGGTTCTCAGTAGAACCTCTCTGAATGGGTTCTAGATAAGACCTTTGAAATATAAAAGTGTTCTCTGCATGGGTTCAAGATAAAAACTCCCGCAATAGGTATTCTTGGCAGAACCCCCTGGGTGGGTTCTAGATAAAACTTTTGAAATATGAAAAGATTCTCTGTGGAACCCCCTGGATAGGTTCTAGATAGAACCCTTGGGGGAAAAAAAGGGTTCTAGTTGGAACCCCCATATGGGTTATAGCGAAAACCCCTGCAATATAAATGTGTTCTTGGCAGAACTCCCTGGATGGGTTCAAGATAAAACTCCCGCAATAGGTATTCTTGGCAGAACCCCCTGGGTGGGTTCTAGATAAAACTTTTGAAATATGAAAAGATTCTCTGTAGAACCCCCTGGATGGGTTCTAGAGAATACTGCAATATAAATGCGTTCTCGGCAGAACTCCCTGGATAGGTTCTAGATAAAACTTTTGGAATATGAAGGCGTTCTCAACAGAATCCTCTAGAAGGGTTTTAGATAAATCCTTTGAAATGTAAAAGGGTTTTCTGTAAATCTCCTTGTGTGGGTTCTATAAAGGTTTCACAATATAAAAAGGTTCTTGATGGAATCCCCTGCTTTGGTTCTAGAGAAAACCCCTATAACATGAAGAACCCCTTGGATGGGACCTAAATAAACCCCCCTGCAATATAAAGCTGTTCTTTGCAGAAGAATGTTTGGTTCTAGTTAGAACTGTCTGAAAGGGCTCCAAGTGGAATCTTTATTTTAAAAAAAAGATTCTACCCAGAACTAAAAAAGGTTTTCCTGGGGACAAGCTGAATAACCTTTTACGGTTCCAATCAGAACCTTTGTTTCTGAGAGTGTGCGTGGCCTGGATGGAGATGTAGATGTGAGGTGACAGCTGACGGACAGTAATGCAGGAGGTTCTGCTCAGATCAGTCGGGATGGATCGTGTGCCCACAATTACCGACCTGTCCATGTGACAGCGCCGTGCCGGCCAGGACTGTGACCTCCAATCTGAGAGGCTCGGGGCCCCGCTGCCTCCTTTTTTTTTTTTTTTTCTTCCACACAAGTCCCCTCAGATTACCTCACACTTTGATTCCTGGCGGAGCAGAACGGGGCTGCTCTCTGAATCAGCAGCCAGGCAGAAAATGTGAAGAGAGGCGAGCAGGCTGCATAATTGACTTTGGATTGAAGCGTAGGATTCAGGTGGAGGTGGTGTATCTGATTGGTGGCGTCCCGCTCTGTTCAGATCTGTCTCCTCTCATTCCACACCAGATAAACAATGACAAACATGAAGAACGCAGGTGCCACTTAGTTTGATGATCTTATATTTTAATGAATTCCCTCCTTCCTGATTTCCTCCCGCCCACTGTTGTTTCTGCACTCCGACAGATAAAGGTGCTAAATAGAACCATAAAGGGTTACTCAGCTTGCTCCCATAGGAGAGCCCTTTTTGGTTCCTGGTAGAACTTCTTTATAAAGGTTCCACTTGGAACTTATACCTACAACCGTTGGTAAAAGGTTTAACACAAAACCCCCTGTGAGAGGTTCTACAGAAACCCTTCCAGACTGATACAAACTATTGCGTTGCCCATCATTTCGATGAATTTTCACACGCTATCTCCTCCCTTCCATTCCAGGGCATTGAACACACTGAATTGCCAAGAGGGGAAGAGATATGAAAGAAAAGATTATGGCAAAGGGAGCTCTTTTGGATTGACACTGTAGATAAACTTCAGCCTGCAGGTCTAAATGAGGATTTTGATGTGAGCGTTAACTTTGTAATCCAAGATGTTTCCTTTCTTCATTTCTAATGTAGAGTTTGGGTTCTATGATTCATAAAGGCCCTCGTCTGATACCCATCCATAAACTCTTTGTTCTGTTGTTCTTGTTTTGAGATGCTTATATTTCTTATAAATCTGGGGATTGCTGATTTATGATGGCTTAAACCTTATAGAACAAATTTGTCTTCCATCTGTATGCCTCACAGTACTCCATTCAGTACCAAGAACTACAAATCCCAAGAGGTTATTCCAGCAAGATGTGCGCAGTTATTGCATACTACTAATGATTAGCCTTCCCCTTCCCCTCTACCTTTATATTGTAGTGTTTAGTATTATCTAGTATCCGGTGGTGATGTTGTATCTTATTCTGTACTTAGTATCTATTTGTCAAGTTTAATTTGATGCTTTGCATTCGTGTCACCGTCAAGCCTACATGATAAAACAGTTAGCTGTGTAATGGGTGCTTGGGGTGGGACTGGTTGTAACAGTTCATTATAATAATGAGAATTTCTCTGTTGTGTGCATGGAACACAAACTAAAGGCCAAAAGAAGTGTGGGCCAAGTGTGCACGTTGTCAGTTCTGGACCCACAAAGTCTGCACCTCAAGGGCAGCTGTGCCACAACTGTGACAGTGATTGAACCCTTATGTGACACATGAACATTCAGTTCAGTCCACACACACACACACACACACACACACACAGAATGTCAAAACTGTTTCTTCTTTGTTCTTCAATAAAATTCCTTATAAATTGGAGCAAATGTAACCCCGATAGATCAGTGCTACAAAGAGAACTCAGGCTGCATAACCTTTACACATACTAACATTAGAGTCAGCTCTATCTCCACAAGGCAGAGATGGTATTATGAAAAGATTGTTCTTTTTTCTGATTGCTGTGTTATATATAATGTAATTTGCAGTGGTGTGTTGTCAGGGCCAGCATATAATGTATATCATATATGTTTGTAATCTTACATTAATGTATGTCTGAATTCAATTAATTTTTCAGTAAGCTGCTGTAATATATCCAGAACGAACATGCTTATTTTCTTTTGAGGCGGAGCTGGGATTTCCCATATATCTGAAGGCCGTCTAAACGCATCACAGCTCCGTGGACCAGTATTGGTTGTGTATCTAGCCTGTCATTGAGGCCCGAAGCTTCCATTTGATTACAACTTTGACTGGCCGTCTCATCAGCCAATCAAATGTTGATGTGTAGTGACAGAACGCCCCCAAGGGCCCCGTGTGTCGCGCGAGCTTTGAAATGTTGTCATCAATGGAGTTTGTGCCGTTGAGAGTAAACTAAGCCACGTGCTGTATTTCTACCTCCTACCGATTACGTTAAGTAACGGGTGAGTGTTACTTTTTACTCCATTTAAGTGAGATAAAGTTGTTGTGGTATTTTAGTTTGTACAGCCGTGTTCGTTGTTCCGGTTGGATCTGGTTTGTGTTGCTGGAGTTTGTGATGTTGTGTTTAAGTGTCGATGACGCACGTTGACAGTGTGGTGATCTCTTGTATTTCACCTTCAATCAGGTGGTGCTACGATGCGTTTGTGTTGTGGCTTTTTTAAAGATTGACTGTCTTGATGGTGTTTATGCAGTCGTGGCTGATCTGGCTGGAATTAGTATTCCGGGTCGGAATAACTGTTTTTGTTTGCCTGTTTCGCCTTAATTAGAGTTGCAATTAATGCCGAATGTTCACCGAATGACTAAGTGTTTGTTCATGAGTTGTAAGAAGTCATTAATAATCTTGTGGAAGGAGTAGATGTTTATAAAGATTAAATTGAGCAAAATGTTAATGGAGTCTGGTGGCAGTGAGACAGGCAGCCACTGAACTCAAAGTCAGAGCAGTGGGCTTTTGTTTGTAGGATAAATGGGCTTAACTTTCCAGTGACAGACATTTGACAGTTATGAACAGCTGATCAACTTCTCTTCAACCATAGACTGTATAGTAAATAGGATTTCAGCCTATTTAATATACAGTCTATGGCTCCAACTTGCTATTTGCCCATTTTAGCATGCGCAATTGCTGCATATTGCTCTTTTAAACAGGACCTCTTTGGTGTACAGATCTCTTTCTCTCCTCAAAAATACAGTATAAACACAATAAACCAGAATTATCCTTTAAGTCTTAGCATGTTTGACCCCAAAAACCTTCAATGTAAATCTCTCAGGTGGTGAGACAGGGTAGAAAGCAGGTCAGTGACTTGCACACTCATAACTGAAGCCTCAGGTGGTTTTCTTAAATGTAGCATGATAAATACATTTGAATTGTGCCTTCAGGAGTCATTTGCGGTGGTCAGCTGCTGGTGAAGTGATGATTAGGTCCATCAATCCATCATTTTCACTCTGCAGTGCTTGTGTCAAAACCTATTTCTGCCCCCTTTCCTGCTTATCATTCATGCCGCCTCTGACAGCAAAGGCCCCTTAAATGGACTCCGGGCTCAGGAGCAATGCATCTTCATCTCACTGCTTCTTCACACTCCAGAAAATAGGCTAATCGCCGGCCCACCGCTCAACCCACTAATCTCTAAAAACTCACATTTGCTTCAGAGTCTTGGCGTCTGTCTTTATCTGGGGGGAGACGGGGATCCTCTCAGTGCAGAAATCTGTTTAACCTTTGGCCTGCTGCAACCAGAGCTCATAGTGGATTTGACCATTTTAACGTAAGCACGGAGTTCAAATTGTGATGCAAGACAAGTGCTGGAAAACACGGCGGTGGTAAATGTTTTCTCTGAGGGCTGGTTCCTCTCTATAATTGAAAGGTCAGCCTCAGAAATCAAAGTTCACTCCTGCCTGCAGACACAGTACAGTATGTGGACGGCATATGTGTCATATGTCAAATCAACAGGCTACGGTAACGAGCTAAATCACAGTGAAGAGATGCTTAACAGTCCTCATACTGAGCGAATGAGACAGAGCCGGCTGATTAAGAAAAAATACTCAAGTACAAGTAAAAAGAATCCTTCTCAAAAAGTACTCAGAATACTTTTTAAAGGTTGATGTTTAATGATTTATCAGTCCCTGTTTCTCCAAATCATCAGTCTAAATTAGGACTGCAAAGATTAGTAGATCAATAATTAGTCAATCAAAAGAAAATTGGTTACCATATTGATAACCAGTTAATCGTTCCACTCATTTTTAGTTCAAAAATGTCAAACCTTTGCTGACGTCAGATTCTTTAATGTCTTTGTCATTTATTACAGTTGCTTTCGGGAAATTGTAACAAGCATTTTTCATAAATTTTCAACATTTTGTAGACACTAGCTGCAGCCCAAAAAATGCAAATGAAGGGCTGGATATTAACTCAAATTGTACTCTGTACTCAATTGTGATCGTAAAAATAAGATTTTGTGATGTACTGCATACATAAGTGCAAATAATATTACAGACTGGGTGGAAGTAGCTAATTATAAATACTCAAATTACCATAATTAAGTAGTTTTTTGGGGTACTTGTACTTTTATGAGTAGATTTTCAAGTCTGTACTTTTACTCAAACTTAAGTCTGCATTACAAGATGTGATGCACTCAGTTACTACTAAAATCACAGTTGAATACTGAGTACAAACGTTCCATCTTCATTTTAGTAGCCAATCAGGTGATCTGATCACAAACAAAAAACAAAACAAAACACTGCAGCAAGTCACATTTAGAGTAAGGATGTTAATGATTAATCGTTAATCGATTGTCATCAAGAATTTAACCAATAAAAATGTATTCATGTGACAGCAATTTGCATCAAGCTGTTTGTTGAAAAAAAGACAATTAAACTTTGACTTTAAAAAAAACAACTTAATAATAGTAATTTGAGTGGTTGTAATTAGTTACTTCCAGCCCTGGTCAATCGTAATCGTACAAAAACATAATATCATGTTAATGGCCTGGTTATAGCTAATAGTCGTGGTTTCATCAACTGCTGCTGCCAGAGCTGGTGTCATGTTCATGCACACTGTAATAAATGTTAACTGCCTTTTGATGCAGGCACAGTCAGTGAGACAGGTTACAGTCGTCCCCTCTGCTTCAGTCCTCTCCTCTGCTTCAGTCCTCTCCTCTGCTTCAGTCCTCCCCTCTGCTTCAGTCCTCTCCTCTGCTTCAGTCCTCTCCTCTCCTCTGCTTCAGTCCTCTCCTCTGCTTCAGTTGTCTCCTCTGCTTCAGTCCTCTCCTCTGCTTCAGTCCTCTCCTCTGCTTCAGTCCTCTCCTCTCCTCTGCTTCAGTCCTCTCCTCTGCTTCAGTTGTCTCCTCTGCTTCAGTCCTCTCCTCTGCTTCAGTCCTCTCCTCTCCTCTGCTTCAGTCCTCTCCTCTGCTTCAGTTGTCTCCTCTGCTTCAGTCCTCTCCTCTCCTCTGCTTCAGTCCTCTCCTCTGCTTCAGTCCTCTCCTCTGCTTCAGTCCTCTCCTCTCTCTGCTTCAGTCCTCTCCTCTGCTTCAGTCCTCTCCTCTCCTCTGCTTCAGTCCTCTCCTCTGCTTCAGTCCTCTCCTCTCCTCTGCTTCAGTCCTCTCCTCTGCTTCAGTCCTCTCCTCTGCTTCGGCCAAGGAGCCTGCATGTCTGTGGATAGATGGATCATATCAGTGGATGGATTTCATCGACAGAAGCTGCTTATTGTGCCGCTAAGACAAAAAAAGTCTGGCATGTCGGCACATGAAGGCTATTCCCCTGGCACTGCCCAAAGAAAAATATAGAAAACAAAGGCAGAGAGCAGAAGTCAGGATTCAGGTATTTGCTGAATTTGTGAGGCAACAAATAATTAAGAATTTGTCAGACTATGTTTTGCAAAGTTGATAAAGTTTACCTTAAGTCAACAACTTACAAAACTCCACCATTTTTTAAGTTTTTTTTTTGAGTGAGTCTGGTGCTTTTTCTTTGGGCGACAAAAGATCAAATTGCGCTCACTGTTTTTGTGAAATGTGACAGTTTTCCTGTCATTTTTAATTCTCAGTGTAAGTGGTGAAATCAGTTGAAACAGTGTGTTCAACTTCACACATATCTGCTGCGTCTTTGCAAGTTAAACACAGAGGAGCCAGCACAAGCTGATCCTGTTTTTTTTAGTTTTTTTAACACAAACAAAGGGATAACTTAATGCATTACTTAATGCCGAATTCACAGGAAGGAGCGACTGATTAAGAATTAGATATTGTCAGTGTTTCAAAAAGTTTAGAAAGTTTCCCCCGACTGAACAACTCACAAAACTTTGAGATTTTTCAAGGGAGTCTGGTACTTTCTCTGCAGGTGACAAAGCAGTGGCTGTACTCTTTAGACTGTGTGTTTATTAATATGTTTATAATAAATAGTTTAATGTAGTTACATAGGGGACATAGTTCCACATGGTTTTATTTCATAGTTCTTGTCCCCCAAAGAAGATCTTGCTTAGGGCCTCCTGTTGTCTTGGGCCAGGCCTGGACTGAGCCCATATCCTCAGTATCTCCTCGTGGTTTTAACAGTGACACACTCCTGACCCCTGTAATGGCTCCAATCCTCCGTCCCGTCCTCACTGCTGCTGTGGACGGAGGAGATTCCTGCAGCCGACGCTCCCTCAAGTGGCAAAAGATAATAAGTCACTCTTCATGAGCATCATTTCCATGTTGGCTGATTTTCTGTTTTTCCTTCAGGCCTCAGTAACTGGGTGATATCTTTACTGATGGCTCACTGGAGCCCCCATGTGGACTGAAGAGGAAATGTTCAACATCAGTGGTGTCACTTTGTCTCTGCTGCATGTTCTTTTGTGCATGCTGGTTCTGTCACTTGATGGAACTGATCCATAATTACAGTTACTAAGTCCACCTGTGTTTTTTCCTGCTCTGACAGGTCAAAATATCTGCTCCAGTACTGTTGAAAGATGGAAAAAGAGAGACAATGACAAAAGTTCATCAACCAAAACTCTTAAACAGCAGAGAAACGAGCAATGAGCCAGTAAAGCAAGAACTGCTGACAATCTATGAGTCCTGGTCTCAAGCGGATATCGCTGCCGGAGAACTTTTTGAGCCAGTGAAGGCCTCATTAGTCGCCCGTAAACTCATCACTAACCAAGTGGGTCACACTCGCCAAGTTAACTGCTGAGCATCGCTAAAAATGTTCAAATAAAGAGTGCAGATATTACCATCCCTAGAGCTAAGCTGCAAGCATGGCTAAGAAATATAACCATGTTTTATAATTATTAACAATATCCACTTTTAATAAATAATCAATTTGCATTAAATAAAATCCTATTTGAAATACATTCAAATAAAAATATGTGGAAACCTGCTATTAGCTGTTGAGTGAGCTTAGTAAACCCAGACTTCAGTAGCCCCGACATATAGATATATAATTATTTTCATGCACATTGTGCACACCAGTCATGTGCAACAATTTTATTTATTTTTCATGACCTTTCACGGCCCATCTACAGGGCCTTCACAGCCCACACTCTGGGAGTCACTGGTGTACATAATTCTTATATTTCTTATTTCATAACTCCACTTCTATTTTCTGTACATACGTATACCTTTGTTATGTTTAATACTTTCTTCTAATTGGTGTATGCAATATATTTTTCTTGAATGTTAGCATCTGTAATGTGAACAGTTTCCCCCTCCAGGGATCAGTACAGTATTTCTGATTCTGATATCAGTAGCTAGCTGGCAACGATTTCTTTCATCGTTTCATTGTTTTTGTAGAATGTTGAACTATAAGATTTAAAGGAAGCAGGATGTTTGAGGAACTGCAATGTTTTGTTGGCAAAGCCTCACAGTATGGGGATAAAACTTGGCCACAAGAGGCCGCCTACATGGAATATTTGGTGATAGGCACCATCTCCATGCAGCATCGAGATTTATGCCCCCCCCCTAAAGTTAAAGATGGGGGTGCAACACCCCCTGTTTGAATGTTTAGTCATAGTTGATATTTTGTTGCTCTTATGTGTCAAGTCCTCCCTTTTAAGGAAACCTGTTTGGGTACCATGTTTGTGTGTCATGTGTCAGTGAGAGTAACAGCACATAGTCACAGGGGCAGCTGAGGCTATTAGAGGTAGTTAAGTGACTTTAGTCGCCTGTAAAGTGTGTAGATAAACTCAGGTTGCAGTATAATAAGAACTTAACAACTGTGTGTCGTGTTTGTAGGATTTTTTTGCAGCAGTGTCTTCTTCTGAGTCAGTCCAGACTAGGGCTGCACAATTAATCGCAAACATACCGAAAATGCAATATGGCCAAGTTCAATATCCAAATCGCAGAACCAGAACCAAAAAGTAACTTGTTTGGTCTAAAAATCTTGTTCTCTTGATATAAAAAAAGCACGTTTGTTTGCTACAGACCCTAACGAATGTCACATCATCATCATTTTATTTATTTTCCAGTAAAAATTTAAATTTCAATCCTAAAATGATTATTCCCACTAATCGTGTTGAATATTGTGATCGCAATTTCAGTCAAATAATTGAAATACGAGGTTTTTAATTGTATCGTGTAGCCCTCGAGCAGACCGTGAAAAGCTAGCTAGTTAGCAGCTACACGTCAGCCTAAATCCAGAGGTCTCCAGACGATAGTTTGGAGCCGTGGATCTTGAAACGTAACTCGTAATCACATTCATCACCGACAAATGACTAACAAATGCACGGAAACCCCTTATCTATACAGGATGTTAAAAGTTTTTAACCATCTTAAACAGCCCAGTATTTAACCCACCAAATTCCTTTGACCACCAAATTCTTATCAGTTCATCCGTAACTCTTCGTTAATGTTTGTGCTGAGTTTGACAACATTTCAGCAAGGTGTTGTCGAGATATCGGGTTCACAAGAACAACCAAAAACACACAATACCACGCAGCGTAAAAACAGACAGGACGTGATTGTATAAAACTACTGTGTGGGACTGCTTTATTCCATTTAATGAAAAACAAAAACTAGATTCATAGCTTATCTTTGTACACTGCAACAACTATACACTTTAATTAATCCACACGAGCCAAATAAAAATCTCATTCATTTAAATAAAGTAACTCAGGATGCTCTCAGTTAAAGTCCTTTTCTCTGATCTCGTGTTCGTTCAGCTGGTTTTCAGTCTCTTCATCTCTACGTTGTGCGTCGCAGCCTCCTCCTGGTCTCTTTTGGCGCCTCGGCTCACGTCCGTCGCCCTCGGCTCGCTGTTCACCTCAGAGCCGCCCCATCTGGGGTGTCTCAGCTCCCTCCTCTCCCTCCTCTCCTCCATCTCACCGATCTCCTCGGCGAAAAGGGTTTTAAGCGCGGGAATGAGCCTGGGGAGGGTTTTAAAGTCTCCAAAGCGAATCTGAAGCGTAGAGGAAATGGAGAAAATGGTGAAGTGACTGTAGCAGGTCTGAAATTATCACTCCTGAAGGAGAGAAGCTCATAAACGCTCTGGCAGAGGACACAATCCTATCTCACAACTGACTTCTTCTCAGCATCTAAAAGGGAAAAATCTTTATGAACTTGAAGTCTGCAGTCTGAGGCTCCACTTCCACGTCTCATATTAACACCAGCACAGAAACCAGCCCCAAATCATTCAGTATCATCTCCCATTCGGTGTGTTACTGTTGACCTGTCTACCTCTCAGCAAGAGATCGAGAACTTCTTTTCATTCGAGGCTTGAAACTTTTCTGTTTGGCTAATGCAAATAATATTTTACGTCCTTGCGTTTGCTCTTTTATCTGTCGTTCTATGTCACACCTAGAGCACTTTGAATGGCCTTGTTGTTGAAAAGGTGTTGCACAAATTAACTTAACTTGTCTAAGAATTTATTTTTCGGCTTAAATGACTCAGAAGCCACTTTGATAGTGTGAGTCTGAGGGACCATGGTCATTTGGTGAAAGAGCAGCATTTACAGCAAGTAAACAACTGGATGTAATTAAATTTTATTTATCTGTAATATATTTACTGTAATAAATCATAAAATGACCATGACATGTCATCAAAGATTAATTAAACATGCTTAGTTGAAGTATTCTCTGAGACCGACGCTGCAGCCGTGGCGTCCTCCTTTGACATTTCTATTCCGGCCCGTAACTCGTGTTATAGTTTTCCCATTTCCTGTTAATTAGAGTTCAAATTAATGCCGAATGTTCACTGGATGAGTAAGTGTCTGTTTATGAGTCGTAAGAAATTGTTAATAATCTTTTAGAAGGAGCAGATGTTTAAAAACGGTTAAATTGAGCAAAACGTTAATGGAGTCTGGCAGGCAGTCGCTGAACTCAAACTCCAGAGTTGTGTATTTTCAGAGATGTGGGCTTTTGTTTTCAGGATAACGGGCTTAACGAGAGACAACTGACAGAGTTATAAACAGCTGATCACTTAACAGTGGAGGACTCGTCGTTGCTTGTTATTGTCAAATTTCAATGTTGCGCTCGTCTTGAGTTCCTGCAGCCTGCCTGAGTCTGGGGAGGACGGGGCGGGAGGAAGTAAGCTGCTTCAACCACAGATCGTATATTAAATAGGATTTAAACCTATTTAATATCCCCTCTATGGCTCCAACTTGCTATTTGGACTGGAGTACTCACTTTTGGACATGCAGCTGTAGCATATTGCTCCTCTAAATAAAGACGAGAATCATTCTATTTATTTCTGGTCTATTCTGTTATGCATTTTTTTTTCTGCTGCCTCTGCAGTGGCTCCCTGTGGCTTTGACTAAATGAACGAATAAGGATTATTTTTTAACATTTTCGTCTTTGCTAATCATTTTTGTGGGCCTAAAGTGATTCTTACATTCTCCTATTGTATAAATGTGCAGCCTTACACACTGAATTTTGAAAAGAAGTGCGTCCTTGCCTACGTCTACGGCTCAGCGCCTTTTCCTCTAAAGGCTTCGGATGTCAAATAGTTGCAGCTCCACACAGCCCCCCCCCCACAGTTTTTGGCAAAAATGGCTCTTTTGATAGTAAAGGTTGCAGACCACTGGTTTAAGGAATATAAAACTCAAAGAACCATTTGGATTTTAAATTAATTATCATCCAAGGTGAGAATGTTTCTGGATTTTTGCCTGTAACTAACCATGGTGTGGAACAACTGAAATGATGCATTCAGGTGCCATCAAATTGACAAGAAAAAGATTGGATGTATTTTGACATTTGGGAGAAAAATAAAAGCAATCAGCAGTGATTAAGAGATCCCGTGTGGGAGAACCTCGTTAAATGTCCGGAGGGATACTTACCCTCATGTGGTCGAACGATATCCCCACTCTGTCAGTGAAGTCCTCGCTGAAAAGAGGGATCTTGGCGTAACGCTGGCTGAAGTGGTTCAACATGATGAACTCGGCGTTCATCCTCATGCCGATGCCGATGGCCTGGGAGGTCGTGCTGTCAGAAGACACGAAGCGTAAAGTCAGAGATTTACGTTTTGCAGCTTTCAGTGGGGAAACACTTCAGCGGGAGTATTGTTTTCTGGGAGTGGACGTAAAAGATGCTTTTGTGAAGACGGACGCTCGCTCTGACGCCATAAAAAGCTGCAAAAAATCGATGTCAATATCTGAGGAGAGTGGAGAAATTTAGCAGCACAGTCAAAAATAACTGCAGCCTCAAACAGCTGATGAAGTGCACTTCTTTTGGGGGGTGATAGAACTTTAACTGCTGCAGTTTCTCTTTTTTCCAGCCATTTTATTCATTTGCATAAACAACATTAACATCTTTAACTCTGCAACAAAACTGTCTGTCTGACGCTGTAGTGGCCTTACAGGTAGAGTGAAGACCAGGATATAATAAATATTTATTGTGGAAGGTCAAGTTACATATTAAACATTAACCATTAAACATTAAAAGCAGTTCATGTAATATCTGAGGCTTAAATCTCATCGATCGCTTCTAGAGCTGCAAAGATTGATCGCATAATTCATCAATTTTGAAATTAATTGCCAACTATTTTGATAATTGATTAAGCTTTTGAGTGATTGTTTAAGAAAAAAAAGTCTAAATCTTGGGCTTTAGGAAACACTGATCAACATTTTTTCACAATTTTCTGGCATTTTATAAACTAAACAACTAATCAATTGGTCAAGGAGATGATCAACAGTTTGATTGATTGATTGTTCCAGGAAAAACTTGAAAAATAGTTTAGTTAGTTTTTAATTTTCAACAGACAAGATCGTGACAACTTAAATTACTTGATTTAGCTTCTTAAATGTGAATATTTTCTGGTTTCTTTGCTCCTCTATGACAGTAAACTGAATTATCTTTGTATTGTGGACAAAACAAGACATTTGAGGACGTCACCTTGGACTTTGAAAGACACTGGTCAACTTTTTTCACCATTTTATGGACCAAACAACTAATCAATTAATGGAGAAAATAATCAACAGATTAATCAACCATGAAAATAACCGTCCGTCGCAGCCCGAGTCACTTCGCAGAGTTCAGAAAACCGATGCAACGAAGGACTTCTTGAATACTTTTTAAGTTATCCGAGGGACTCTGATGCACCTCATGGAGCTTAAAGGCTCAAACTGGCTGAAGATAGTTCCCATCCTATCTATCCTGTCTGTAAAAAGTTGGGTCCAGGGCTTTTGGGGGTTGGGCAATTACTTTACTTGCCACTGACAGAACCCTAGAAAGTTTATTCTTAAGTCTAGAGTTCAGAGGCCGTTAGGAGACTGCAAAAAGGCTGCACAATTAATCGAAATTTTATCGAAATCGCAATATGGCTTTCTGCAATTTTAAAATCACAGGAGGTGCAATATTTGTTAAAATCGTTAAGCCTTGTTAAAAGCTAAAACTGAGCCTCGCTCTCCTACACACACACACCATCTGACTGTAGGCCTCCAAACCTTCGACCAAAAAAACGAAGTAGTTTACTACGTTGGGACAGGAAATGGAAGGCTCTTTACCACCTATTATTAACCTTAGTTTCTCAAAATATTGCACCCTTTCCTGCTGACAGAGTCTTCCTCTGTGAGTTTTTGCAGCTTCAGATGTTGCAGATGTTTTCCGTTGTTTGGACATCCTGAAGTCGGGTTAAATTGAATATTCAGCGTGTAATCCACTCTGTTGTTTACATCATAGTATCCCAAAAGTGGCTGCGCATTTGGGTGTCTGACCAAACCGTGATGTTGGCACAAACACTACTGGAATTGCATAAATTGGGTCTGACTGGAAAGCAGAGACTGAATTGAATGAGCCCTATTGTATTCATGTGGTATAGTAGCCATTTCATAGACCATTTTTTCTCTGCATAAAATGAATTATTGTGACCTTTACGATAATCACAGCCTCATGAAGCTTCACAGCCACAAACTAGAGACCTGGGGCGTTCACAGGATGGATGGTTCTTAGGGGGGTGAGCAATTTCCAGAACGGAATTGCTCACCATCCAATTGCCAAAAAATGCAATTCTTACAGAAAATCTGCAAACGTCAAAAAGTTTTTGATCCCAAATCACTGCGTTATTTTTTTCTGTGGTGTTTGTCAAAGACTTGGTGTCTTAATGTGGTATTTTAGAGGAAATTTTGTCCACTTTTATCAGTTCTTGAGTGGTCAAAATGGTTATATTATGCACCAGCGACTTATGAGACATGATATAGCATGAGAATGTTTGTTATATACTTCAATTATAAGATTTACGACCAGAGAAACTTGACATAGAGTGTATCAAATTAATCTACAGATGATGTATGTACTGTACATATAATATATCATCTTAAAGTAGGTGAACGTAATGCATTTAACCCCTTAAAGTCATGTCAATAAAGATCCCCTGTCCCCTCAGGAAGTGTAAGAGGTTAAAGCTAGTTCATGATGGTTAATTTGACTCACCTGTGTCTTTTCTCTATGGCTTCCTCCTCCAGCCCGTCCTCCAGCGTGGCCTCGTGGATTAGTAAGGTTGCATTCTTTCCTGAAGAGGAAAAAAAATAAATAAATAAAGTAGAATCAGAGGCCTGAAACACAGACGAGCACTTACAGCCTCTTCCTGTCCCACAGGAAATCAATCAGGTAGTCTGCGTAATCAAGAATCGGCACGCCCTGTTTGTCTGGTGAGCTGAGCCATCTATAATGAACAGTCATGGGATATACTCGCTGTCTCTGGGAGGCTTTGCTTGGACAGAAGCCAGTCAAGCAATTTAAGAAGAGTCAATGAAGTGGGATCCCTCAGGAACCATTAGAAGAGGCTGCCAGCCACGAGAGTGATCGAAAGCATTAAGAAATATCGGATAAATTATTCAGAAAGAGCCGTGTAGTCCAGCTACACTTAGATGACCTTATGTGAATCTCTGTAATGTATAAAGGCGCACACGCTCAATTTGCTATTACCTACAGTGTGTGTGTCTACATACACTAAAGTGAGATGTGGACTTTAATCATTCTGAGTGCCACTAACCGATGTGTACGAAGGCGTCGCAGGGCATCGTGTCCCCAGAAAAGGCCAGTTTCCAGCCAGACTGGTGAGTGAAGCTGCAGGCGAAGGCGTTCTTACAGTGACGCACCGTGCACGTCTGGAACTAACACACACAGACACACACAAACAAAATGATGAGTAACTTTAAAAAAAACAAACTGGCAAGCCTGTAATGTTAACTGATGTTCACACAGCTGCAGACCTTCTGCAGGTCGTTCTTTTTCAGCAGCGCTTGGATGAAAGTCTTCGTCTTTTGCTTTGGCATCTCGGCATCGTCGTGCAGAAATCTGTTGGGAATGAAGCTGAAACACAAAAGAGACAACAGTGAGTTTTTTAACTAGTTATGAAACAGTCTCAATTTAATACTGATGCCTTTATATGAGATTCATAAGCAAACAAGACCATTCGTGAGAACATTTGATATTTCTATACTGTTACAGCATGCAGACTTTGGACAGAATCATTCATTTACAGATGCTGTTTAGTTTATAATAAGTGTTTGTGCAGCAAAAAGTCACAAAAATTTGCAGGTGGGTTGCAAACTCCACCCACGACACTTATTGACCTCAAGGTGTCGCTGTAACGATCAAGTTGGCGTTTTTGCAGTTCTCAAAATTCTTTTATTTTAATCGCTCAGTTCATCTGCATCTTTGCTAAATTTGGCTCAAACTTTTGCTTTAAAAATGTCAAATTTTAGGACTATTTCTCAATTTCCTCAACTCAGCCCAGATTTAAAGTTCTAGGTTTTATCTTAAGGAGTTTTCGCGTGCACATACTTGATGTGGTTGAGGATCTCCTCACAGTAATCGTGATACTGGCCGAGCCAGTTCATGATCTGGGCCGGACCCACCAGGTAGACGGGGCTGAACGCCTTCCCCAGTGTTTCCTAAAAGACATGAACTTTAAGGTCATTTTTTTTTAAATCTTATGAATAATTATTTATTTTCACGTTGTTTTCAAACATTTTCTTTTACATACCAGCGCTCTTTGCCTCTGATACAGCACCATCAGCAGCCCCTAAAATAAAATCATGAATATTAGGACGCCGGTTTGAAGCAGCTCACTTTATACAGAGATGACCTGGTATTTCATATATTAAAGGGATAGTTTGGATTATTCGAAGTGGGTCTGTGAGGTATTTATCCATCGTTAGTTTATTACCTACAGTGAATGGCAGTCGGCACCCCCCAAGTTTGCAGAAGCAGCAGGAGTACCAACGTAGATGTCATGTCATGTCGCTCTCTCCAAACCAACCAGACTCCATGAGCGAAATACACTGACTATGGACAAGTACGTCATACAAACCCACTTCAAATAATCCTAACTATCCCTTTAAACCACAACATGGTTATCATGTTTTTTGTGCTGCTTACTGTGTGGTGGTCAGCATGCATGTGTGAGATGAAGACTGTTGAGATCTTGGACAGAGCGTCGTCCACGCCGTCCCCGTAGTGTCTGCAGAGCTGACCGAAGGTTCCCTCTCCACAGTCCAACAGTATCGACTGACACGGGCTACAGACAGCAGGTACAAACAGAAGAAACGAGAGGAAATACACTCAGTTTCCAGTTTATTATGTTCACCTGATTAAAGTGAATGCAGTGTTATACAACAGTCCTGCAAGAAGTCTGCGTAAAGCAATAATAAATATGTGTTCTCAGTTTGTTACATAACAGTAGGTCTCAAAATCATGAAGAAATGAACATTTCTGCGGGGTGTTGACCTTTCATGGTCATAGTGGGGTAGCTACACGTCACTATTATGTTTACTGTTGCAATGAATTTGTTCTACGTCTTTTGAAAAAAAAAAAAGCAGTTCTCTCTGCTCTGAAACACTGAGGGTGTGTCTGCCCAACTGTCTCAAGTGTCAAACTCCACAACGACCTGAGAGACGGACGCTCCGTCTACCAGCTTAATTGGACTTGTTCAGACGTGTTTGAGCCACCAGAGCCAGAGGATGTTCACCTATCGACTCACTTGAGAATCAGATCTGCGTCTGCGACAGGATGGTATATTTTGTGCAAATTATTCTGAGGAGACTGAAAAATGTAACTATTAAATGGAAAAATAGTCAGTGTCAAGTGATGATAAATCCAAGAACAAGCGCTAAACTCCAGGATAAGCACCAGCTCTTTGTACCTTTAGGTTTGTGTGGAAACCTGAGATTTCATACCTGATATTAACCAAAGTGCCGCTGACGTTCCTGATCTTCATCGGAAGAGCTGATCCTGTTCCCAAGAAAACCACCTCTGGGTATTTTTCTCCTCGTCCTGCAGGTCAAAACACATATTTATACAATCAATAAGGTAATGCAAACTATTTAGTTCATAATGGATAATAATCACATTAAAGGGATAGTTTAGATTAATTGAAGCAGGCTTGTATGAGCTACTTATCCATAGTCAGCGAATTAGCTGTAGGAGAAGGCGGTCAACACGCCCAGAGTTTGGAGAAGCACCAGGAGCAGACTGATCAACCTCGAGACCGCAGAAATAGGGGGGATTTCAAAACCAAAGTGGGGAAAATTTGAGTTTCATCGACTTTGTTTCCATTCTTTTAAATTAAAAAAAAAAAAAATATATATATATATATATATATATATATATATATATATATATATATATATACATACATATATATACATACATATATA
>JAJHUR010093429.1:18143-28873 GCA_027495735.1 Lutjanus campechanus | reverse complement strand
CTGAAAGCCTTTTTATGTTGAGCAGCTTCACTGAGGAGGCTGAAACCTGTGGAAAGAGTGACACACACACACACACACACACACACACACACACACACAAAATGAGTATCAGTCAGTCCTTAGATGCCCTCCTTCAGTCATTAAAGGAATAGTTTGGATTATTTGACATATTCAACATGATGGCATGGGCCTGTATTCACATACATTCTAAGAAAACTCTCAGAGAGCTCTTAACTTAGCCTAAAAAATTCTAGCAGAGTCCTAGCTTAGGAGCGCTTTAGGAACCCGCTTAGAGCAACTCTGAGCAAGGAAGGGACAGAAACTTTTATCTTAGCAAGGAGGTGTGGTTGACTCCCTTACTACGTATGACTCGTGAAATGAGTGAAATCGATACATGTCTCTATTAAGACATGGTGTGATTATGAATATTATTTAAGAACATCATTATTGAATAAATTGTAAACCATACTTAAAAATGGCCCACAAAATGATTAAGAATACTGGCTTACTTATGCAGAAGCAAGTTCACGTGCTGGTAGTTGTTATACTGTGTCACAATATGGAACTGTGAAAGTGCTGGAATTGTTTGTGACCACTCTGCTGAAGAAGGTTGTGACAGACCCAAGTCATCACTGCAGCACTGTTGCAAATATCTGTTGTGATCTCTTGTGTTTCTGGTGTTATAGGGTTATTTGGGAGATTTATCTGCCTTGTCTGGTTTTATTTTCCTTTGTAAAACACTTTGTAACATTGTTTAGAAAATTGGTATATAAATAAAGTTTATTGTTGTTATTGTTAAATTAGAAAGTTCAGCAATTGGAGAATATTTCTCCTTCCAATTTGTCCTGCCATTTTATCCTCTGATCAATAAATAATGTGTGTGTGTATATATATATATATATACATATATATATAGTACCTACCTACCTACTACTGTAGGTAGTACACTGACTATGGATAAACAGCACTTCAAATAATCTGAACTATCCTTTTCAAGACAAAGAGAAGAAGAATCCAGTCTGGTTTAAAGGAAAAAAAAACCCCATCAACAAATCAGTAAATAATTTACAAGAGGCGCACTACTGAAGCTACTTTTCTCCACAAAGCATGACTATTATTGGACTTTTAGATGGACACTGATGTTGTCAACTTCATTAGAGTGGGAGTACGAATCTCCCTCTGCGTTTGTGGGTAGGAAGCTATTAAGGTGCTGGTGGTGGAGAGACAATTCGAGACCTCTCTGTCATTGTGCATTCGTCATCTCCGCTCACCAACTTTCTCTCCTACGTCTTCACGGCTCATTGCTCCCGTGCTTCGTCTCTTTCTCTCCCACACACACACACACACACACACACACTGTATGTTGCAGCCATACACTCACACAGCTTCTCTGATCTGAAATATCAATTTGCATTTCTCTCCACTTCGCTGCAAGCACAATGCACATCAACGCAGCGATATCATATCACTCATTCTCAGTGAAACCTTGTCCTTGTTCTTTTCAGTCTCACTTTCTTCAGCTTTGATTGAAGGGGCGATTATGTACGTGGCCTTCATGGAGCAGAATCTGAACTTAAAAACTCTACAATTCTCTCCACCTTATCCTCTCCCTCAGGTGGATACATCCTCTGCTCTTATCAAAGACAGAAAGGCAATGGGAGCATGGCAAGAAAATGAAAGTGAAATAAACAGTGATGGAGTACAAAGCTTGCGCTCCCAGTTAGATCTACAGATGGAGGAAACACAAAGATTTAGAGATGAAAGGAGTGAATATGAGATAAGAGAATTTCCAGTGTTTACACCAAAGCTGTAGTATGAGAGGGAAGCAAATCAAGTTTTCTGTTTACAGATTACCACCTCTGCTGTGCGAGTGTTTTATCACACGACAATGGCTTCACTGTGAGACGGAGGGAAACAGCGAGATAGGAAGGAAGGAAGGGAGGAAGGAGCTGTGTACATATTGAGGTAAACACACACTGGCCTACTGTTCCTCCAGCTCCTTATTTCCCCTCTATTACTTCTTCCTGCCGGAGGTGAACGCCTTCAATCCAATCCAAGGAGGCACCCTAATATTGAATTGTGGCATAAAGCCAAGCCAACACTATGATTTTATTAATATTGTATGTTTTGTTAACTCTAATTTTGAATCCCTGATTTGTTTAGTCCAATTAAATAACAGTTTTATTACAACAAGTTGGCCACGTCTTCAAATTTAATGATGACAAAGAAGACAAAGACAGCATTTCTTTGTGTAAAAGTACTTCACATGGAAAGTAAGAAAAGAAACAAATATTGACCAGCATATAGATGAAAACCATGTAGATACATGGTCAGTCTGATTTGCAGTGAAGATCAGTTTTATTTCTATTACAACACAGACTACAGGCAGCCACAGCATGCAAAATACTACTCCAATAAACTCACCACAATTTAAAACGGTTCGTTTTACAGCAGCCATGTGGGAAATTAGACCAAAATCTAACAAGCAGGAAATACATCTTATCGTCCAAAAGCCAGGTGTTCATTGCTCAGGCAATTAATCAGACAACATCCAATCCAACCGAAATTCAGCTCCATTCTATAATTAGTCGAGAGTGACCAATGCAGGCCTTAAAATTAAGATCAATCTGTACAGTGTCTGCTGGATTGAAGCAATTTTTACAGCAAAAAACTGTCCCATGTTATCAAATAAAAATGAAAACCTAAACATGCTTCTCATGGTAAGCTTTTAAAAATTCCCCATAACCTCATAAATTCAGGTAATATTTTATTTAATTTTTACCTCAACCAAGCAGGTTATGTTTTCAGTGCTGTTTGTTTATCTGTTTGTCAGCAGGATTACAGAAAAACTCCAGGCCAGATTTTCATGAAACTTGGTGGAAGGGTGCAGCCTGGAAGGAGGAGTAGATACGAACCACAAGGTGGATATACAAATTATTTTTAACTTTCATTAACTTTGCGAGATAGGGCATTTGACCTTCTAGTTTACAATAAATGTCTGTAAAATGTTAGTTTCTCCACAGCAAGCTAGTGCCATAAAAATGAAAACAAAACATAAAACAAGACATTAGACCAAGATTAAATGAGCCCCAAGCTGTTTTTTAAAACCCATTGTGAATTTTGACTTTGAGTTTTGACCATTTGAGGTTGCTGTAGCAGTAGCAGCAGTGGTCAGTGTGGAGTGTAGAAACCAGAGCAGCAGACTGAGTTAGTAATATGAAATTTTCTGTTTCCACAGAGCAAAGGAAATACATGCCTGAAAGTATGAGCACACATGTTGTTTTATGTTAAGCATGTGAAATAAAACGGATCATTTGTTGCAGGCAGAATCAGTAGAAAGATACTAGGACATCAAATACCAGCAATACACAGCAAAATAATGCAAAAAAATAAGGAAATCCAGCCAGAGGGCAGGGTCTCTGCAGATACAGCCACCACCACACTTCTAGTCAGTTGAAAGTGATAATTGAAGGGATTATGTTTATATGAGTTTTTAAAGGAAATGTTGCATATGTTTAAGATAGCACATTAATGGTAATTCCCATTATGTGTTAGGGCTAAGCACTAGTATTTGAAAAAAAAATCAAGCAACCAACCAACCCCTAGTCTATAAAATGTCAGAAAATAGTGAAAAATGCCCAGTAGTAGGTCCCAGAGCCCACTATGACATTTGCAGATCTCTTGGTTTATCTGACCACTACTCCGAAACCAAATGACATACAGTTTAATATCAAATATGACACAAACAGTTTAATATCAAATATGACACAAATAAAATATTTTACGAGCTGTTACCACGCAATGCTTGCTTAAAAAATGATTAACTGCTTATCAAAATAATCTGACTAATTGATTAATCGACTTATTGTCTCAGCTCTAAATATAACATCGCTGTTATTAAAGAAGACACCTGACGATTATTGAAATGCAGATTGAGTCGTCGAGTCATTGACATCCTGAAAAGACTCTTGCCACCACAAGGCACACTGCAGTTCGCTCTGCCAACTGCCACTTCCACCATCCTGAGTCAACAGCTTCCTGGACTCTATTCATCCCTTCCTGTGTCCACCCATTCATGATTGCTCTCATCTCCATACAGCTGGCTTCTCTGGCGCAACAGCTCTTTCAATTAAACAACATGGCACGGGTGAAAAATAACCCAACAGTGGGCATATGGTGCAAAGTAACCATTCCATATTTCACATGCACATGCACCTAATTTCCATATACACACATATACACAGTGTGTTGAGCAGCAGCAGCAGCAGGCAGCAGGCCTATAATTGGGGCAACCCATAAATAAGGAACAGAGTGACGCCTGGATTTCTGCTGATCTGTTTTGCAAGAGATGCATGTGTGAATAAATTGATGGCTTTTCATTTTAATAACACCGCACTCTGCTGGTGTCATCTGGATCACTCCCTCCCTCTCACACCTTTACGTACTCCTCCCGCACCAGCTCACAGCTACAACTTCTTTCACCTCTCATCATCTCTCTCTCTCTCTCTCTTTTATGATCCCCCTCCCCCCACACTTTCTTATACCGGTGCTTCGATCTATAGCCTCCTTTTTCTTAACCTCACCCCCTTTTCTCTCGCCTGTCACTCTGGAGACAGATGTTGCATTTATCACGTTAATTACAAACTGCCTGCCTCTTCTCTCGGTCTGATTAGCGACATAGAAAAAAAAGCACAACTGAAGACAGCCACAAATAGAAGTGCTTCACTGATGCTTGCATGGATGTGTGCAGGTATATACACACATAGTTCATCAATCGTAACCACGGTCCTCTTGCTGATTTTTTGATTTTACAGAACATATTGCAGATTGTTTTTATTTCTTAGCCTCAAATGCATCTTTCTATGTATATTTGACCCTTTTTTTCTTAATTCAAGTTTAATATATAGACTTTACTGTAGGGCTGTGACATGTTATTTTAAAAAGTCTCCAAAAACACACTGCATTTCAAGGCTGGATTACAAAGTTTCTGAAAGGGACACGATTAAGGCTGCACGCTTTGGTAAAAAAAAAAGTCATATTGCAATTATTATGACTGAAATTGCGAAATGCAATACAATTAGAGAAAATGATCAGATTTGCAATACAATTTTCATGTTCACTGAAAAAAAAAACAATTAAAATCATGATGATGTAATATTTATCTGTACCAAACAAACATGTTTTCTTTCATCTGGAGAACAAGATTTTTAGGCCAAGACATCTGTGCAGCACTGCAGTACCTAATTATAATGCTGTTTTCTCATAATTTTTTCTTTTTCAAAAAATTGTCAAATCTCAAGATGACGTTCTAAAATGTCTTGTTTTGTCCACAAGCAATTAATAATCAATTAATCATTGAAGCTCTAATAAAGAATATCTGCAATATCGTTATCGGAATTTGTTACTCCCTCATATCAATATCGGCCCCAAAAATCCTGTATCAGTCAGGCTCTACTGAAAATGTGACTTTCCTTCAAAAGTCACAACACTGGCCTCCTAGCATCTCCCCCACTCTGCGTTCCCATTCATCAGAGAGAAGAAAAAACTCAGCGATCAATGCAACGCCTGTTTGTGTGTGTGACATAAAGCAAAACCAAACTGCACTGGCTGATAAACATACAGACATTCATAAAAATCAATGCACTACTCCATCCACTGCTGCTGCTCTCATAAGGCTTCCTGGTGAAAATAAAGGCTTTTTTGTGGATGCCTGTGTGTGTAGATGCGTCACTCTGTGGGGGAGTACAGACCTCTATCAATCAGAGGAGCATTGATTAGATTCAGTGGACTCTGGATTCGAGGTGGATTGTTAAGTGCATATGGGGACAAGGCTCTGCACGATGAAGCTTTGAATACGGGAACAATCCAACAGAACAGGACTGGGAGTAAAGAGAAGTAGCTACTTTCAGCATGTGAGTCATGCCAGATACAAGGACAGAGACAGAGGTAGACCCTGCATCACATCAGTCTGTGTGACAGTCTTGTGGGAGACCAAGACATCCCTTCCCACACTCTGGCAGAGGAGATACTGGCTGCGAGTAACGGATGTCTCTAAGAAATAATCTCATCCAGGATCACGGTGTCTTCTAACACTACTCTTCTTCGATCTGCTAAAGAAAACAAGGCACTGACTCAAGCTGAATCAGTTACGGTCTGGAAGCAACAAAAACAACATTCTCATTGGCTTCGCTGATTTTCTTTTTCCCTTATTTAAACCTTGAACTTAACTTATTCCCTCAGGTCACCCTGATTTAAGAGGTAAACAGTATAATGACAGACGACGAGGTGGTGATGATGACACACGCTGCTCCATGATGGCTCAAATCTCCAACGTAGCCAAGTTCCCATACAACATAATGAGGACAGGATGTGTAGCCAAAGACCAAACCCAGTGCCCACTTTCCAAAACAATCCCGAACGCTGCCCATTACAGCTTAAAACTACACCGTGGGCATTTGGGGCTGGCCACGTTCAATAAGCTTCACATGGAAAGCGTCCAACAACTTTCAGTCGGGTCCAGCTAATGAATTGAATCGACGCTTATATGCTGAATAAGCCTGCCCACGTAGGGGAATAATTTTGGATTAAAAATGCTTCTAATCATTTTTTGTTCACTTTTGGTTTGCAAGCTCTTGACAGCTTGTACATTTGTTGTTGTGCCCGCCTGGTGAGGGAGGGCTGCAGGCGCGGTGGCAGAGCCAGCGGGCGTCAGGCCACGGGTCTCCAAGGCAGCCCAGTTTCCACAGCAGGTGCAGTGCCATGATGGAGCAGACCCACTCCACTTTGGCCTGCTCACTATTTCCAGCCTTAGACACCAACGCTCCCCCCAAGGGACTGCCTGCTAAGAATAGAGGAAGGATATTTCAGCCTTTGCTGGATGAATTTTTACCATTCTTTTGTTTTTTAAAGTCACCTCTCACAAGTGTCTAAACTTTATGGAGGTGCTCGTTATTGTCCTGTATGTTGTACAGGTTTTAAAGTAATGATTTGACTTGACTTAAATGCTGACAAACTAAATCACAGTCAAATTCAGTACTTTTTCCAAATCTTCACATGTTATACATACATGTTAGTTTAAAAGACCAGTATGTAGGATTTAGTGGCAGTCATTGTCTATTGTAGTAGCAACAAATGCAAAAGACTGTATCTGGTGGTGGAACATGGCATCTTCTATGGAAAAAGACCCCACACCCTCTGTAGATATAAATGGCTCATTCTAAAATAACAAAAACACAACCACTTATTTTCACACTAATATACGCTAATTCAAACATACTTATGAATATTATAATTAATTCTGCCATAAACTGTCAGTAGCCTAAGTCTAGACCTTTAAAGTAAACACTAACCTGCAAAAAGAGGGAAAATTAGCAAGTGAGACCCTCACTTCTTGTGGAATGATATATTGACTAATAGAAGTAAAATTAAATCAAGTAATTGTTTATTTTATAAAATGTCACAAAATTGTGAAAAATGCTCATCACTGTTTCCCAGAGCCTAAAGTGATGTCTTCAATTTGACTCTTTGTCCAACCAACAGTCTAACTGCTGTGCTGCTGGAGCACACAGGAATGATGCTCTGACACTTTTTTTTTCTCAATGGGCTGAATCCCTTGCCATTTGTTTTTTGGGGTGATTTTTCTGGGGCAATATTTGTTATTTTATTTTGCTAATTTAACCTCTGGTAACCTCATAAATGGCAATGGTTAGCAGCAAATCCTCGAGCTGGAACAAGCAAATGTTTGACATTTGAAATGATCAATCTATAATGAAAATAGTGGGCAACTGATTTTCTTTGGATCTAATCAACGAATCATCTAATTGTTGCAGCTCTGTTCAAATTCAAATGTCTTGTTTTGATGGACCAACAGTTGAAAGCACAACAATTTTCAATATATAATGATATAAAAACAAAACAAGACAAACAGAAAAAACCCAGAAAATCCTCACACTGTAGAGGCAAACTCAGAAGTTTGGGCATTTTTGCTTGAAAACTTAGTGAAAAAATTACTCAAAATATTTTTTTTCCTCTAGTCAGGACTCCATTGTTATGCAACACCAACTAAAGTTAAAGGTAAAGGTCAACTTTATTGTCACATATACAACTACACACAGTATAATGTACAGTGAGATTCAATCTATGCATTTAACCCATTTGGAACAGTGGGTAGCTGCTATGCAGCATCCAGGGAATAATTTCAGTTCTAAGCCAGTGCCTTGGATCCATGGATCTGGCATGTGTGCGGCAGACTGACAGGCATCTAGGCAAACATACAACAGTCTTTCTGACAGTATACATATGCATCTACAGGGTCCCATAGGAGCAGAATTTGTTGAGACTCTGTTTAGTCTGTCAGTCTGTAAGAAGCGGGAGAAGCCTCTAAAAAAACAAGACGACAAGTAGTTTGTGCACAGTGAGCTGCTGCAGAGCATGTGCCATCACTACAAGACATTATGATTTAGGTTGCCTCTATGTGTGTGTATGTTTGCACGTGCATGTGTGTTGTAAGTAAAAGTCGTGGACTCCCCTCAGGACTGGAGGCAGCAGACTCTTTAATATTTCACAGCAGTGATAAATAAGTCAGACAGACTGCAGAGAGATAAGGTGACTCTGCGGGTAGGGGTGAGGAGGGAGGAGGAATGAGGGAGACAGAGGGAGAAAAGGAGAAGAGGGAAATGGATATAGCGAGGTGGAGATATATATATATAAGGTAATGGAGCAAAAGGTCAGAGAAGACATGAAGAGGAGGAATGAAAAAAACAGAAATTATACTATATAAGGAACTACAGCCAAACTCCAGACACCTCTGGCAAAAAGTTTAATATCTGACAGGCAGACATACAGATAAAAACCTAAAAACCTGCAAAGCTCAATAGTCCAATCAGATGTGTAATCCAAAGGAGGCACCTCTGTCCTTCACTGTTCCCTCTTCCTCACACACGCACACACAGAAACACACTCACACATCTCCAAATGCCCTCCCTTGACAATACCGACCTGGAGACACTCAGGGTGAATGGCAGATTTTGATTTCTGGAGGACAAAAGAGATCAGAGGGGGCTCAGGAGGAGGAGAGAAAGGAGAGAAGAGAAGAGATAAGTAGGTAAGGCAGAAGGAAGGAAGGGGAGGAGTGAATGAGGAGGTAGGAGGGAGGAGAAGCGCGGGAGAGAAAACAGAGACAGTTACTGTAGGGAAAGGTCAACAGAGACACAGAGCGAGTGTGAGAGAGAAGATGAAAAACAGAAGAAAAGAGGTGGAAAAGTATGCCATGCTCCTTCTCGGGGGAGGAGCTGCCCCCATGGTGCCATGGCCTTCAGTCTGACAGACAGATGATCAAAAGATGAAAAACCTCAACTGGCACTTCATACACAATCTAACACACAGCTTATTGCACAGTTACAGCATGTTTAGCTTGTCTGTCAACTGTCTGCTTTAACCAGACTCTTTAAAGGGATAGTTTAGATGTGGTGTTGTATGAGGTACTTAATCAGTGTGTTATGTACAGTCTATGGTCAGTGCCCCCCCCCAGTTTGGAGAAGCAGAGAAGTACCAGCACAGAAGCTAAGTAATTAACTGCTGTGGACAGGGTCAGCAACAAAATATAATTTAGCACTTAAAAAGGGTCCATTTAAAAAAAGAAATCAATACCAGTTTAATTGTATGCTATATTTAGACTACTTTCACTGCTTTATCTTGCCATTATAAAGTTAGACCGTTATAAGACAAACATTGCTCTCTCCTCACCAGCCAAACCCCCGTGGGTGAAATCAGTAATTTTACCTCACAGAACACGGGAGTTGCCAATCAATTGCTGCCTACTAGGGGTGTAACAATACATGTATTTGTATTGAACCGTTTCGGTACGCGACGTTCGGTTCGGTACAGGGCTGTGCACGGGTGAGTTCACGGGCCGGAATTTTTTTTTTTTTTTTTGGCTCACGGGCCAGAAGTTGCGTGTGTTTACGTTCCGCCGCTAACATGTGCAGCTACACCTGCAGCCCGTGCGCATGATGGCTACTGCTAGCAGTAAACCGGAGCTTGAAGACCCTCCCCTGTCGCTAAAGTCTCCTGCTTGGGAACACTTCGGCTTCCTGGTTAAATATTGCAACGGAGAAAGACAGGTGGATAAAACGAGGGCGGTGTGCCGACACTGATCAGCTGAGATCAGGTGTGTCTCCGGCAACACGACAAACATGCTAACTCACCTAAAACGGCACCACCCGAGTGTAAATATCACCGCTACAAGAAGAAAAACCAACATGGTGCAAATGCAGCTGACCTCGGCATTCAAGCAGCCTCTCCCTGGCAATTCAGATCGGGCCAAAGCTATAACAAGAGCCATTGGAGTTTTTATAGCAGCGGATCTAAGACCATATTCAGTTGTTGAAAATCCTGGTTTTGAACACATGCTCAAGGTGATTGAGCCCGGTATGAAGTACACCCAAATGAACAACAAGAAAATTTAGGTTTTGCTTTTTGTTCCCATACTGTATCGAAAATGAACCGAACCGTGACCTCAAAACCGAGGTACGTATCGAACCGAGATTTTTGTGTATCGTTACACCCCTACTGCCTACATCTGTTAGTTTGTTTGTTACTGAGGTAAAATCTAAGTTAAAATGACAGTAAACTGGTGAAAATATTCAACAATTTTTTTTAGGTGGGCTTGATGACTAATCACCTCTGAGTATTTAACAGATAATACTAGTAACAATTAACTATTAATTATT